>WAAD01018854.1:1214-14824 GCA_013389945.1 Fregata magnificens
TAAGAACAGTTTAATAACTAAAGTAAAATAATAGAAATAATAATAATAACAATAATGTTAGTATTGATAATAATATTATTGTAATGAAAAGGAAAACAACGAGAGAGAGGGAAAGAAAACAAAACAAAACAAAACAAAAAAATCCAGGTGATACATCCGCTCACCACCCACCGACTGACGCCCAGCCATTCCCCAAGCAGTGATCCCCCCCAGCCAGCTCCCTACCATTAATATACTGAGCATGACGTCATATGCTATGGAAGAGCCCTTTGGCCAGTTTGGATCAACTCTTTTAGCTGTGTCCCCTCCCCTTCCAGCTTCTTGTGCACCTGGCAGAGCATGGGAGGCTGGAAAAGTCCTTGACTAGTGTAAGCACTACTTAGCAACAACTAAAACATCTCTGCATTATCAACACTGTTTTCAGCAGAAATCCAAAACATAGCCCCATACTAGCTATTATAAAGAGAATTAACTCTATCCCAGCCAAAACCAGCACACCAGACTAGGGAGTTTTCTAGTGACATCTCTTACCCTGGCCCCAGGGAGGCAGCAGACTTCCCTGTGGGTTGGGTCCGGTCAGCATATCGGACCCTCCGTTCCCCTCAGAAGGGAGTCACCTATAACAACTACCCTTCCTTTTTCATCCCCAATTCATCCCCAATAGCCTGGGGATCAGTCCAATTATCTTGGATCCAATCCTCCTCCCATTGGGGGGAGCTCCAAACTTGCTCCTTTCCTGAAGTGTCCAGTAGTTGTCAGAAAGACTCCATCCTGTTCGTGACACCAATGACGTGGTCTGAACAGTAATGGAGTCTGACAACATGTTATAAAACAAAACTTTATTGAGGCAGTCAGAAAGATAAGCAACAATTCCCCCATATAGCAACTTACCCAATCACATAACAAACACAGGATCATAAGCGATGCCATGGCCCTGGTGGACAGCCAACAACGTTTGGTGTCTGGGTCATCTGGCAGCAACAGCCAATCGTGCAAATGCCTTTTTAATATAGGTAAGAGTTGCACTGCCCCTTGGCTCCACCAATGGTCGTGTGATTTGAGAGAATCATACCTTACATGAATAATGTGGGCAGCACCCTATCTACGCTGCCGATGTCGGTCAAGGGGCAGGGTGTCAGGAGATAGGGTGTCAGATGTGATGTTAATTATTTTTCTCAGTGTACTGATCTAACAGAATCACCCTACCAGTATTGTGTTTTTATCTAGAGCCCAAGTATGGAACAGAGAGTGGAACATGAATGACACAAGAAAAAATAGTAGTGCAAATAGCTTGCAGCATAAAATGCATCCTGCTTAATGGGGTAGAGAGAGATTAATTTAAGACTAATGTGTGCTATAAATAGGCTCCTAGTCTTTGTGAACATTTTGGTTTCTGGTAAATGTAAATAAAAATACATTGAAATAGTCTTTTTAGGAGAAGGAGATTAAAGGGAACCCTCACTTTCACAATTTTGCATGGATGGTAGTGTGTTAAATTATTTATAACTTGGCCATCTTCTTTAGACAATGGAAGAATATCTTCCTGGACTTTCAGAGTATACAATCTTGTCCTTTGCTGTTATCAGCTAAAAGTGTTCACATGTTACGAACTGAATGGAACGTATGGACCGAACATTTCCCTTCTGTCTTGGGCTCTCCTATATACTTTGAAATGACTGAAGTGATATCATTCCATGACTTTTTTTCAGCTCCTATGAAAAAGAACTTACTCATAAAGCTGTCTTGATTTTTCAAGTTTTCACTTTCAAAACAAAATGTTTTGGAGGTAAATGTGGAGGTAAAAGTTCTAAAACTCCTCTTTGTCTTGAAGATGGTTCTTCCACCTCACTGCTAAACTATTTATGTTCCTTATTAACATCAGTGAAAAACTTTTGAAACTTTTTGTTTTTCAGTTTGAAATATGTTCATAACTGTAATTCAAAGCATTTTTTCAAGTTATACATGCAGAAACTTGTGGCACATTGTGGTGGGTTGACCCTGGGTGGACGCCAGGTACCCACCAAAGCCACTCTATCACTCCCCCTCCTCAGCAGGACAGGGGACAGAAAATATTACAAAAGGCTCATGGGTCGAGATAAGGACAGGGAGAGATCACTCAGCAGTTACCGTCACGGGCAAAACAGACTCGACTTGGGGAAATTAGCTTAATTTATTAACAATCCAATCAGAGTAGGGTAATGAGAAATAAAACCAAGTCTTAAAACACCTTCCCCCCACCCCTCCCTTCTTCCCGGGCTTAACTTCGCTCCCGATTTTTTTCTCTACCTCCTCCCCCCGAGCGGCGCAGGGGGACGGGGAATAGGGGTTGCGGTCAGTTCATCACACATTGTCTCTGCCGCTCCTTCCTCCTCAGGGGGAGGACTCCTCACAGTCTTCCCCTGCTCCAGCGTGGCATCCCTCCCACGGGCTACAGTTCTTCACGAACTGCTCCAGCATGGGTCCTTTCCACGGGGTGCAGTCCTTCAGGAACAGACTGCTCCAGTGTGGGTCCCCCGCGGGGTCACAAGTCCTGCCAGAAAACCTGCTTTGGCATGGGCTCCTCTCTCCACAGGTCCGCAAGGTCCTGCCAGGAGCCTGCTCCAGCGTGGGCTTCCCACAGGGTCACAGCCTCCTTCGGGCATCCACCTGCTCTGGCGTGGTGTCCTCCACGGGCTGCAGGTGTATATCTGCTCCACCATGGACCTCCATGGGCTGCAGGGGAACAGCCTGCCTCACCATGGTCTTCACCACGAGCTGCAGGGGAATCTCTGCTCTGGTGCCTGGAGCACCTCCTCCCCGTCCTTCTTCACTGACCTTGGTGTCTGCAGAGTTGTTTCTCTCACATATTCTCACTCCTCTCTCCAGCTGCAATTGCGCAGGGTTTTTGTGTTCCTCCTTCTTAAATATGTTATCACAGAGGCGCTACCACCGTTGCTGATTGGCTTGGCCTTGGTCAGTGGTGGGTCCGTCTTGGAGCCGGCTGGCATTGGCTCTATCAGACATGGGGAAGGCTTCTAGGAGCTTCTCACAGAAGCCACCCCTGTAGCCCCCCTGCTACCAAAACCTTACCACGCAACCCCAATACACACATTCCAGCAGCCTTAGGCCTGTTTTCCTCTAGCTCTTGGGTGGATCCAGCCTGTCTTGGAGCTAAGCACCCATCTGGGCAGCTTAGTTTTGGCTTTCAGTAAGCTGTATATCGTCTATTAGACCTCTGTGAGACAGGTTAGTTTTACCCTACTGATGATGTGGTGTTGCAATAGCGATCCTGTTCGGTACGAGAGGAACCGCAGATTCAGACCCCTGGTGCATGCATTTGGCTGAGGAGCCACTGGTGCGAGGCTACCATCTGCGGGCTTATGACTGAACACCTCTAAGTCAGAATCCCGCCTAGACGTATCGATACTGCAGCGCTGCCAGCGCCTCGGTGGGCTTGTGACAGCTGGCCTCCTGCCCCACATGGGGTGGGCTTGGTGCAAAGCGCCGCTCGTGATTGGGACCGGAGGGGTGGACAGATGCGGCACTGCCTCTCCCCCGTCACGTACCACACGATTGTGGGGCACCTGGTGCTAAATCATTCGTAGACCTGATTCTGGGTCAAGGTTTCGTACGTAGCAGAGCTGCTCCCTCACTGCGATCTACTGAGAATCAGCCCTCGACATAAGCTTTTGTAAAGAATAAAAAAGCAAAAATTTAAAACCAACCTAGTGGCCTTCTATGGTGGAATGACTACATCAGTGGACAACGGAAGAGCTACGGATGTCATCTATCTGGACTTCTGTAAGGCCTTTGACACGGTCCCCCTCAACATCTTTCTCTGTAAATTGGAGAGATATGGATTTGATGAATGGACTGTTCGGTGGATAAGGAATAGGCTGGATGGTCGCATCCAGAGAGTAGCGGTCAACAGCTCAATGTCCAGATGGAGACCAGTGACGAGTGGTGTCCCTCAGGGGTCCGTACTGGGAACAGTACTGTTTAATATCTTCATCACTGACATAGACAGTGGGATCGAGTGCACCCTCAGCAAATTTGCAGACGACACCAAGCTGAGTGGTGCAGTTGATTCGCTTGAGGAAAGGGATGCCATCCAGAAGGACCTTGACAGGCTTGAGGAGTGGGCCCATGCAAACTTCATGAAGTTCAACAAGGCCAAGTGCAAGGCCCTGCACCTGGGTCAGGGCAACCCCCAGTATCAATACAGGCTGGGGGATGAAGGGATTGAGAGCAGCCCTGCAGAGAAGGGACTTGGGCATACTGGTGGACGAAAAATTGGACATGAGGCAGCAGTGTGCGCTTGCAGCCCAGAAAGCCAACCGTATCCTGGGCTGCATACAAAGAAGCGTGGCCAGCAGGTCAAGGGAGGTGATTCTGCCCCTCTACTCTGCTCTTGTGAGACCCCACCTGGAGTGCTGCATCCAGCTCTGGGGTCCTCAGTAGAAGAAAGACATGGACCTGTTGGAGTGGGTCCAGAGGAGGGCCGCAAAGATGATCGGAGAGATGGAACGCCTCTCCTATGAGGAAAGGCCGAGAGCGTTGGGATTGTTCAGCCTGGAGAAGAGAAGGCTCCAGGGAGACCTTAGTGTTGTCTTTCAATATATAAAGGGGTCTTATAAGAAAGATGGGGACAGACTTTTTAGCAGGGCCTGTTGCAATAGGACAAGGGGTAATGGTTTTAAACTAAAAGAGGGTAGATTCAGACTAGATATAAGGAAGAAGTTTTTTAAGATGAGGGTGGTGAGACACTGGAACAGATTGCCCAGAGAGGTGGTAGATGTCCCATCCCTGGAAACATTCAAGGTCAGGTTGGATGGGGCTCTGAGCAACCTGATCTAGTTGAAGATGTCCCTGCTCATTGCAGGGGGTTGGACTAGATGACCTTTAAAGGACCCTTCCAACCGAAACCATTCTATGATTCTATATAGATTTTTTTCAGCATACCAGAACACTGCTTTATTCCCATTCTTCTCCCTTCTCTTCCAGTCCCAGAAAGCAAGAATGTATTTATTTATTCCACATAAAGCAAAGTGTATTTTTGTCAGAATGTGGGTGTGACAGAAATATGAAAAGGTTTTAAATGTGTTAGTTCTCACCTTAAATTAAGAAATTTACAAGAAATATTATTCTTATTCCTCACTGTGATGTGACAGGTTCATTAAGGAAGACAATAATTGAACTTGGGTACTTTGGTAATCAGTCAATAGATATTTTTTCACACTCTGGAAAATTCAAATAACCTTTGAACTGTGAAACAGTATTAAAATTTCAGCATCAAAGTGAGAGAGTGTGTATAAATACCCTACTTTTTTCTTATGGATAGCTTCAGTGTGATACTATTTAATCCTTCTTTGATACTTGTGCCTGTTATCTTTGTAAGAGATCTGACTCAACAACTTGCAGTGTTCTGCTGCTCCTCTCGCATTGCTTTCATGGCCTGATTAAACAGTATGATTTTTGTAAGATGTCCTACTGTCTTTTTCTAATTAGTCCACTGTATGATATTGCCTGAAGTCTTTTTCCTTGTAGTATGCTTTAACAAAGAAAACTATACTTTTTAAAATATCTGTGTGATTCTTTTCAGTTAATACATTGTTTCATTAATCTCATTTTCATGTATAAATATAAATCTGTAAGAATTATTATTTGCCATTCATTGCATCTGTGTTTGTTTATATGGCTCTTCATCATTCTGAAACTGTTCTACAGTTCTTAAGGCTCAGGTTTGTATTTTCAAAATGTAGTGCATGATAGGCTTTCTGCTGTAAGTCTGTTTCTTTCTTTGTTTAACTTATTCAAGAGAAATACATTTGGATTATAAATCAGATTAGGCTATAGTAAGTTGAGAGGTTTCGCTAGTGTATCATCTCAAGGGCTTTTACTTACTGGGTATGTGTGGGATTGAGTTAGACACCATTTCTGACTTCATATCCTTAGAGGAGTTAAGTCTTCAACTACTCTGTAAGGGGACATCATGCATAGAAATGAGACAAGTGTTCAGACTGCCTGTCTTTTAGAGCCCTGTGTAGGATGATGCTTAAATGATATATCCATGAAATTGCAATCCAGTGACAAAGATCTGCAATTAAAGAATTGGAGGTTTCAAACCGGAAGAAAAGCATGCATAGCTAACCAAGTTGTATTATAACTATGACTTCTCTAACAATGCTCAGAAACAATGTCATCTCTCCTCTCTTAAGTATGTGTCTAGTTTGTACATAACTAAGCATCTGATTTTGGTGCATAAATACAAAATGTGAAAAATTGCTAAGGATAGTATATTTAAACATCTCTCTCAAAAATTTCAGATGGTGTACAGATTTGAATTGCCTCTCTCTTAAATGAGTGTAAAAGGGCAGATACTTAGGTGTTCCAAATTCTGCTCTTAATAATACAGTAAGTCTATCTAGATTCATTGGTGCAAATGAGGACAAAATTTGATCCAGATGACATAATATATTCATTACATTATTAGTACTGTAAATTAAGTAAATCTTCCCTCAATCTGATATGATGTGATGAAGGGAAACATAAGTTAAATTATCAGACGTGTTTGACCTTTTCACTTTTCCAGAAAAGTCTGACAATTGGTAGTGAGAGGAAAAAGGAAGGGATCAGCTCTCTGATAAATTTATGATGCTCTATAGGTCAAATTTTCCCTGAGTTATACCAGTGGATCTGGAGAAACTTGCAGTTTTATCAAAAAGCAGAGTTTAGAACTTATTTTTAAATAAGTTAAATTTTAAATAAGTTAAGCTTATTTTTAAATAAATTTATTTAAATCAACTTCTTTCCTTAAATAAAGGATTTTTCCTACATAAAGTATATTATTATTCCGTATTCCAGGATAAGCTGCATTCAGACACGGATCACAGGTAGCTCTTCTAAATATATAAAATCTCATGGTCTCAGGGCAATAAATACAGAAATGAGTTCCAGTTTTCCAAGAGAACTAGTAATCTAGTGGACTAGAGACAGCAGAGTATAGTTTTAAAATCTGGGTTCATAGAAAAGAGGTTTTCGTGACCTTTGCAGAGCTCGTTAAGTAGTTAGTACTAATAGGAATGGCAAAACAAAGAATGGTATTTATTGATGCTTGGACAAATGTCTTTTCCATGTTAACATGCTAAAAGTCTAAGAGTTACATGATTTCATATAACTTCTGTAGGTCTATGGTGGTCTATAAAAGTGTGGGCTTTTTATATAGAGGGATCTTTTTTTTGTGTGTATTCCCAGAGGAAAACAGAAAAGACACTTAGGACATGATTTCCTCAGTTCAGCTAAATTAATGGATTAAACACTGCTAAATTTGTAATAGGCTAAATGAAATTTTTAAATACTTTAAGGTATCAAAAATCAAAAGTATTTTCTGAGATATCATTGGAGACTGAAAAGCTACAGAGGCAATGGATGGCATAAAATATTCATTGATAAAAGATGATTTTTAGAAGCAAAGCAGAACATCCATTGGCCAAAATAATTGGGGAAGAAATGCCAGTTTAAATCATTTTGGTCAGAGTTAATATATTTTGGTTAAATATATATATATAAATATGATTGTAAAATGTGAGTTTGTAACAGGATTGGAGATAAATTTCACTAGTATTTAGAACTGTAATATTCTTTCCACTTTGACTTTTGAGTAAGGAATTTCACTAGTGCCCTATATATACATAATATGTATCCTCTATATATACACATATATCATATCTATCTTTATGCCTTAGGAAAACAACATTTTCTCCATTATTTTACTTGTTAAGCAATTTCTTTTCATTGATAAATGAAACCACATATAAAAGAATCATTGAAATGTCTCTCTCTTTGTTGAAACAGACATCTTAAAATATTAACATTAATAGAATTTTAAAAGCTTATATTTCATAGGAGGTTTACTTGCTGGGTTTTCACTGACTGAGCAACAAAACAAATAGAACTAAAGAACTAATCATCATCTTTATTTTTAAGGTCTAATTCATCTATATGTCCTATTCAGACAGGTAATTTGTAATTCTCTTAAGAGAGTTGTTTACATTATTGGTTCTAATTAATTAGAGAAGGAAAAGGTTCTTTTCAAATAAAGAGTGTTGCTCCTTTTTTTAAGCTTTTGTTTGGGTTCTAAAGGTCATATTGCATCTTAATAAATTATTCAGTTTAGCTGCAACTAAAATTTGTAGTGTTTTAAAACAATAGGAATATAGGAAACTTTGTTATCCTTAAATTGTCCTAGGTAGAATAGATTAAAGTTATTTGGATTGTTAAAAAATATTCAAGTTAAAGTCTCTTGTATTAAAATTACATGAAATACATGAATACAAGATAGGTATTTTTAGTGTGTATTCATTTGTGCTTGTATATAGGTATGTAGATGCAGACCTATATGCTCATGTTTTGAATCTGGACAAAATAGATCTGTAAAATAGATGACTATCCAAAGTCTAGGTGGAACTTCTGTAGCATTCATCAGTGTGCTCTCACAAATTGGTACAATGTTCCAGTCACACTTTCTTTTGATGTGGGCCAAAAATATGAAATGACATGAGGCCATAGAGTTCAAAATACTTTCATTCTTTGTGGAGACAATTATCTGAAGAATGTATTTCATTTTTACATCAGAACTATTTTTCTGTTCACATCTAGGCATGTTTCCACTTTTCTTCCAGCACTTTGAGTTCCTTATTCACAGGCTAGTCCTACATGGCTTACCATGAAGGTTGAAAGAAAACAATGTTGAGATCAGAGCTCTTTTTTTCTGCATTGTATAAAAAAACATGTAAAACATTTAGCTGTTTTTTTCATCAGCATTCAGCAGTCCAGAACAATTGGGCATGGAGCAGAGGAATAATATGAACTCCCAGAAAGAATTAAAGTATTATTTCCATGGGAAATAAAATCTCCAGAACTCATTGTTTATTTGGAAACTAGAGAAAATAACACATTTATCTTCTGTGCCAAAATTATTTGCTGTATGTATTATATCTGTTCATGCATGTTCACACACATGCATATATATATTTTTTCTTTTTTTCTGTAGATAAAAAACCTTCTGAATATAAAGTATCAGTACTAAGAAGCATTTGCATAACAAAGAGCTATAGCTTGTTCCTCTGTGTTAAAATGGATGGTTCATAACGGAAATGGAAGTTTGAATTATCATACACCCATTTGCAGATGTAAATGTTACTGGTAAATGTTACTATTGGCCATGATTGCTGACAAAGAAGATGGCCACGTTTTTTTCAGTAACCAGTGTCAAAACTGACCAGAAAAGGGGCTTTTTCATCGACAATTTTATTTTGAAAGATTTTCACCTGTTTTTCTCAAAAATATGTGGGTATTTATGAAAAACTATTTATTCCAGCATTCATGATATTTCATCAAAAAGCAGTTTAACAGCCTTTTTTTATTTAAAAAGTAATTTGGCAGCAATGTTTGGACCATGTTCTTCGACCACTGTTTGGATCACATTTTTTGGACAATATTTTTGTGATTTAATGGTTGTTGAACAAATTTATTTCAGTGGATTTCAGCTGTCATTTGATCTGTCTGTCCCTCTTATGGATACATAAAATTGCAATATATTTTGAATGTTGCAATTTTAAGTTGTTGGAGAGGTTAGAGTTCTTCTTTAAGGTGATTTAAAAATACAGTTCTCAGCTACAGAGATGTCTTCCCAGTCTTCTACCAGCAGTTCTTTTCATCAGGCTGGTCTGCAGAAAGATTAAAACAAGTGAAGAGAATAAAGGAATCATTCCTGAGCTCTGTATGTGTTTGAAGTAGTCTCCTACTGCATTTGAGTTATTCATCACAATACAATGGTTTGTACAACCATTACAATTCTCTCTCAGATAGCTAGTTATAGCTGCATGATTATATTTCATACTGATGGCAAAAAATTAAAGTGTTTCCAGTTTTTAAACTGTATTTACTTTTTTACATAGTGGAGGACTTGGCACTTACCTGATTTCCTCTTATTTCCCAACTTTACATGTAGCAGCCCTATTATATTTCCAGCCAAGGAATATGCTACAGGGTCTTTCTGTGCAGCCAGACAGTGCTGCTACTTAAATAATTGCTGTAAGTCTTATTTGGAGAATGGAGATATTCCTAATTGATAAAGATGTTCCAACAGAAAAAAAGACTCAAATGCACAAATCTTCGTCAGGTCAAATAATGGAGTGCATCACTGTGATGCTAAATAACTTCAGAAATATTAACCCCTGCTTTGTGATCTTTGGGGGCGGGCTGAAGCTCTCTTGCGTCAGTACCCCCTCTTCATCTGCAGTTATCTGACTGAATCCTCTCTCACTCAGATAACCATCTCTTACCAGCATAAAGTATACTGGGTGTACATGGCAAGGTTTTGGTAGTGGGGAGGGGAAGGCTGCCTCTGTGGGAAGAGGTCAGAGGATACCCTGTGCCAAACACAGTTGGTTCCAGTTGGGTCCCCAGCGGCCCCACTGCAGGCCAAAGCTGAGCCAATCAGCAAAGTTTGTGGTGCCTCTGTGATAACATATTTAAGAAAGGGTAAAAAAAAAAAATGCTGGATGGAGAGAGGAGGAGGGAACAAAAAGAGTGAGAAACAGCAGAGGGAACACCAAGGTCAGAGCAGGAGCTCAATGGTAGAACAGATATTCACTGCAGCCTTTGGAGAACCCACCCCAGAGTAGATGGATATTCTTGAAGGAACTGCAGTCCGTGGAAAACCTACGCTGGAGCAGATATTCCTGAAGGACTGCAGCCCATGGAGAACCCACGCTGGAGCAGAGGAAAAATGTGAGAAGGAAGGAGCAACAGAGAGAAAATGCTATGTACTGACCATAACCCTCACTCCCATCCCCATTGTGCTGCTTGGGGGGAGCGCAGAGTTGAAGAGTCTGAAGAGGAGTGAAGTTGAGCCTGGGAAAGTGGGGAGGAATGCTGTTGTTTTAATGTTTGTCTTTTCTTTCCCACTACCTGATTCAGTAATTAAATATTTAATTGGCAATAAATTAAGTTAAATTTCCCCAAGTCAAGTCTATTTTGCCTGTGACAGTAATTGGTAATTGATCTCCCTGTCTTTATCTCAACCCACAAGCTTTCTTGTTCCAGTTCTTCCTGTTTTCTCCCCCCCCATCCTGCTGGGGGCAGGGGAGTGAGAGAGCAGCTGGGTGGCAGTTTGGCTGCTAGCCAAGGCTAACCCAGCACACATAGATATATACGCAGCACAAGTTCATCATTAAAAAATGCATCTTTGTTTACCTCACCACCTTATCTCTCATCATTTCAATGAAATTCAATCCCTCAAAATCTGTGAAATCCTAATTTTGTTAACAGAACCTATTTAAATTATTAATAATTTTTGAGGAAAAAAAATAGTAACTACATTTTTTGGTTTATATGTAACAGCATGTCAACTAGATGCCACTCTAGTCAATCATAAAGACATTTAGTTATGGGTGAAACAATCCACTACTGCTTCTGTATTCTTCCAGATTAATATTGTACCCAGTCTTTTCTCTTGGAGCACTATTTTTATTAGCTGATAAATGCTTCTTTTCCCTTCACTGGATACCAGTTGATACAGCTTTTAAATGCTGGGACCTCCCTGGTTAGCCAGGACTGCTGATAAAGGATTGAAAGTGGCTTGGTGAGCATGTGATGATATTTTCCTACTCAATTCCTAACAGAGCAGCTTACAGCACAATTTCTCTCTTGACTTATGCCTAATGATAAGCAAAGGAGTAGTTTTGCAGAAGTACATGCATATTTATAGTTAGAATTAGGCTTAAATACTTTGCTGAATCCAGATAGTTTACATATTACAGAATCACAGAATGCTTGAAGTTGGAAGGGGCCTCTTGAGATCATCTAGTCCAACCTCCCTGTTCAAGCAAGGTCAGCTAGAGCAGGTTGCCCAGGAATAATAAAAAGGAATTAATGACAGTAAGAAATTAATTCTCCTAATATTTATCCTTGAGGCTTAAGTTGGATATTTATCAGCTATCCCAAAATAAATTTACTGCGCTTGCTCCTCATTGTAAATATGAGCGACAAGTTTAACAATAACAGTCCTTAAACTCAGAAATTCAAATTGTAATATTTTCCTAAAAACTCCATTACTTTCTATTAGTATTCTATTAGTATTTAAGCTATAACATTTCATCTCTTTGCTTCTTTTGTTATGCCTTTGCTTTCTTTTAAACTTTCTGATTCTATCAAACAGAAACTACAAAAAGCAAAAGGTTTTATTCATGTGGGCCTTTCAATAGAAGCCAGAGGCTAATAGTTTTTCATAATGATACATTTTAAATTCAGGTTTACAGTGATGGCTTTTGGGATAGTTTTTTAAAACTGCTGAGAGTTTAATAGGTGTTTAACGAGATCCTGTCTACCTTCCTTATAACAACAGGGAAAGGGAAAAAGCCAGAGAGATCTCCCTTAATTCAGGCAACTGGTAAACATTTTTATTTACTTCCTAAGGAGGGGCTCAGTTTTGGAAAGACCACCCACCTGAAGGTAGCAATTACAGGGACAGAATGGAAGAGTTAGATCCTACAGGATTTATTATTGCTAAGACTATGTACATCAGGAGAAGATACAGGTATGCTCTTGTATTTAGAGCATGTGAGGTATTTAATTTTCTCACACCTTAATAGTTAGAGGTACTACTGTCCATACTGTGAGTGTAGTTTGTGGCAGTAAAAAAAAAAAAAAAAAAACCCACAGAAAACAAAAATGGTTAAAAAAAAAACCTGTCTGAATTTAGGATATATATTCCCTCATTTTTTCCCCTCCTCTGACTCCCTTCAAGTTTTAACTATGATATTGTTACTAGGTCTATATATTATAGTTATAAAAGGAATGGTTGCGATTGTGCTTTAACAATTAACCTAATGACTTATGTTTTATGCTCAGCTCTGTTGATATTTCAGTTTTTCTCCTTTTTGAATGAAATTCTTGCACCATTGAAATCAATGCAACTGATTGCAAAAAAGCAAAGATTTTACTTTTCTGCCTTAGTTTCTCCATCTATAAGTGTGTCTATTTACTTTCAAACACCAGTCCAACATGCTGTAAAGTTTAATAAATCGCTTGAAGATTCTGTGGTGATACAAGATAACTAAACTATCAACTCCTACAAACCTGAATTTTTTAGGTGGTGGGGTTTTTTAGAGTTCCTATTTACCATTCTTATGCAGGTCACTATAAAATGTAAATTAATACAAGTGAAAATACACTTATAGCAAAACTGTCTGAGTTTTCTAACAGAATGTTGCATACCTTAGCAACAAAAGGAGGGCTAAGGAGAATCACCATCCTTTATTGGATGCGGGGGGAAACATAGTGACAAAGGCTGAGGAAAAGGCCGAGGTACTTAACACCGCCTTTCCCTCAGTCTTTAATAGTAAGACCAGTTGTTCTAGGGGTACCCAGCCCGCTGAGCTGGAAGACAGGGATGGGGAGCAGAATGAAGTCCCCATAATCCAAGGGGAAATGGTTAGCGACCTGCTACACCACTTAGACACACACAAGTCTATGGGTCTGGATGGGATCCACCCAAGGGTACTGAGGGAGCTGGTAGAAGTGCTCACCAAGTCACTTTCCATCCTTTATCAGCAGTCCTGGCTAAC
>WAAD01018855.1:0-50523 GCA_013389945.1 Fregata magnificens
TACCATATGACGTCATGCTCAGCATATAAACTGTGAGGAGTAGGTTGGAGGGCAGCGATGGCTGCTCGGGTACTGGCTGGGCATCGGTTGGCGGGTGGTGAGCAGTTGCATCACTTGTTTTTTCCTGAGTTTTGTTTCTCTCTCTCTCTCATTTTCCTTTTCATTACAATTTATTATTATCATTATTGTTATTATAGTTATTAAACTGTTCTTGTCTCAACCCATGAGTTTTCTTACTTTTTCTCTTCAGATTCTCTCCCCCATCCCACTGGGTGGGGGAGGGTGAGCGGGCGGCTGGGTGGTGCTTGGTTGCTGACTGGGGCTAAACCACAACATGGCCGTAGCTTTGTGCCTAAATACTGGTCTGGAGGTTTTCCTTTCCGAATTTGTGTTTCTAAGCAGTGAGTCCTTCACCAGGGAGACTGGCATTTCCTTCACTTCAACCCTTGTTCTGCATCTGGATGAATCCAGCACTGGGGGGCACTTGTCGGTGACTCTATTTGGGGGGGTATCTCACTTTCACAAGTTGCCTCCTTTTACAAAACAAGTATGTTTTCTTCTGCTCCTTTGAGGATACAACTGAAGAATTTGACACTTTCCCTTGAGCTACAAAGTTTCATGGGTTTTCCTCTTATTTGGTAGAAGATCCTGAATGTTTTATTTATCCTGTAGATACATTTACAGTAATATTTGAGGCAAGGATATTTTTTCCCCCATAAGGAGCCTAAAATTGTGGATGTACTGGCAAAATCACCCAACGCTCCCCCTTGCCTTTGGCCACATTGAAATGGGATCGCTTCACGCAGGACGCAGTACCCACCTTTTGCAGCTGATGGATCATGTCCTTCCATCTCCTTCAAATAAGACGCTCATTTTACCAACAGGCTCCTTTGAACGTGGCAAGCAGAAATGTGAATTAGAGCCCACTTTGATCTTAAGGACTTTTTTTTTTTCCTGGCGCAAGCCAGAGAGTTTTCCGCTTGCTAATTAAAACAGAGAGAGGTCAGAAGAATTTTAAATATTAATGCCAAGGCTTTACCCACGGTGGAAAAGCCTGGTTGAAGATCCAGGCAGACGATTAATCTTCTCATGCTGGTGGAATCCAATCAATGTTTTTTCCCCTCAGCTGCCACAACGGAGACATAAAATTGCTGCTGTGGCTGTTGGAGCAGGAGCTGACAGGAATGTTCCCAGGACTGCCTGAAGGTTACAGAAGACCGGATCACACAGGGTCAGGGACAAAAGCAAGGCTTTTTTCTGTGTTTTCCTATTATTGTAAAGAGTGAAGACCTGTTTTCCCATTGCAGGCAGTAAAAACTTGCAAGAAGGGGCAGACTGCGCTGGGGTGAACAGACCTGGTATGAGAGTCCCACGTTAAAATGCTGCTGCTTGCACCATTTTGATACAAACATAGAGTCCTGAACAACCCAGAAATGTTGTTTTACTTCTTGTTTATTGGCTGTAAAAATAAAATAAAATCAGGCTTTTCCAGCCCAGGTCACCTGTGATTATATTCACAAGTGGATTTAACGCCTCAAACCATTTTGCACTGAGATGCTCTTACGTCTCCTTGGACACAAAAAAACAATATCCTGTAAACAATTTCAGACTGAGGCAGAAAGTGACCTATTGGTTCACCCGTGACATCCTCTGGGTGGTGCCTGTAGCCCGGTGGGAGAGGACAGCTCTCCGCTGACTGTGCTGGCTGTGCAGAGGTGAGGTCTGGCCTCTTCTACAGCAACGTGGGGCAGATGCTCACCATCTCTTCCACTGAAAGACCTGGCAGCACCAAATGACGCTTAAGCTTAAGCAGATTCAAAACAAATCAAAAGAAGAAACTTTCTCCCCCCACCATGATGTGTAACTCAATTGGGGAACTCGTTGCCTGTGACCATTTACAGGAGTTGAAAAAGTGACCAGAAGATCAGCTCTAACTACACCTTAAAAAAGATGGTGCCTCATGCGGTGCAATTCTCATCCCGTTGCCATCACTGCCACGTGGGTATGAGACTGTATTACCAGTGCGTAACGTTCATCTAGAGGAGCTTTGGGTACTGTGTAATGAGGAATGGGCACTTGAACAAAAGTCGCCTCCCAGGACAGCCTGGCCACAGGCCCCGCTCAGCAGGACTGGTGGGACACCATCAGCCCACCGCAACTCCTCAGGCACCAGAGGCACCAGTGCTTGTCTCTCGGAGGGTATGGCCTGCAAGCAGTAAAATGTACTATTTCTCACCAGTTCCGTGAGGTATCCACCAGGTGGGTATGTTTCCCCACTCCTAGAAAGTGCCCTGGCTGATGCCTGCTGTGTTCCTGGCTTATGGAGTCATGGAGGGAAACCAGGTGCATTTCCACCAGCCCCATCTCCAGTAGTGCCTCCCAAAAAGGTGGTCCTGTCCCTGCACTTCTACCTGTTCCCTCCATATGTTGCTGTTACCCAGTGCTCTGTGTCAGCCCTGTCATGCTGGGAATATTATTTCCCCAGGGGTAAAGGAAACTCCAGCCGTCCTGGCCAGGGGTCTCCTATGGAAGTGCATTGGTCCTTTGCGTGGAGCTGATCCAGGCCTCTTGGCTGCAGCCTTGGATTTGTTGTTGATTATTCCCCACTATCAGCTAAGGTGGGTCTGTTGTCAGGGTGGCTTGGAATGGGACTTTGTTTGGTCACATTTGGAAGGAGATTGTGAAGCTCTGTCACAACTACTGTTGGGTCTACCAACCCAAATGTTCTTCTGCGACAGGTTATCAAATTTTGGCTTGATTGCATCTTTGAAGGCGCACGGCCTTGATTTCCCAGCCAACATACCAGAGGTGATGCAGAAATCCAGTTGTTTTTTTACAATAGTTCAGCTGAATCCTCTGCAGGTTCACATTGACAGCAAGGAGGTGTCCTGGAGATCAGCCCTCTTTAGTCAGGTGGGTCAGTCCCACAGCCGCAACCTTCAGTGAAGTGTAAGCTCTGTCCCTGCTGTTGGTCCCAAAAGCAAAGCAGTGTTGCTCATGCAGGGGATATCAGGGAAGTGAAAAAGCTGGTATGACTTGATAACTCTACTTCATGCTTACAAGGCTTACAAGGAACAAAAGTCATTAACTTTCATACATGTTTTTCTGGATGGGACCAGCAGCAGAACACCTTCATCTGCCTACTCATAGCCTGCTGCAATCAGGGCAGGAAACCAGTGGCCCACAAGAACAAACTCTGGATCATTAAGCCCAGGGCCACTCACCACCACAGGCTGCTTCTGACATTTGGGTGTCTTGTTTCTCAAGGAGCTACTGGAGTCAACCAGGGACCAGGCTTAGATCAGTTCTAGTGAACTGGACTGAGCCAGACTCTCTGCTGCCCTCAGAGACATGCGCAACAGCCTCCCGCAATTTGCAACATGTAGAACAAAGCTGCCCTGATGAAAAACCTCGCCCTTTGATAATGCTCTTCACATGTTGGCCTGCCTGGAAACTTGGTTCCATGCAGTCTCCAATGATCAGCTGCTTTCTGAGCACAACCTCGGGCTTCACGTTCGCTGCTTTGCAGCTCTGGGAAATAGAGGGAGCCTGAAAAACAGCGTTTGCAGTGCTCCTGTGGGAAGCTGTGTGCTGAAGTCTTGCTCACCCCAGCTGCAGTTTCTGCTCACCTGTCTGTCCCTCTTCACCCTCATGGTTCTCGTTCAACCCCACAGTAACCTGCAGCTGCTGAAGATTATCTGCATCCCTGCTCCAGGGTCTGTAAAATCCAAAGATGATCCAACCGGGTGAGATCAACCTTTTTGCTCAGCTGGGACAGCAACAGTGGGGCTGCCTTTCTCAACCGAGGATGTGTTTGGCCGTAATGCTGGCTTTGATCTGTATGTAGACAGGGGTGTTGGACAGGAATTACTACTTGCTCCAGCAATCATAATACCACTCAGCATGGGATTAATTTTTGATTCCATGAATTACTTTGAAATTATTTTACTGTAAGAAGTTGGGGTGGGAGGAGATGTTCTCACAGAGATGAGAATGAGTCCAAATAAAACAGTTTCTGTAGCACTGCAAAGTAATTTTCCTGGGAGCCTAGGGGAGTTGGGGCCAGATTTTCACTCCTTAACTCAGCTCAGATCCTTAGACCAAATCTTTCTTTTAGGTCTTGATCCTAAACATTTTTCTGTGCTATAAGAGTGACCTTTTGCTTGCTGTGTTGGGAAATGTTGCCCAAGACTTGACAATTTAAGCACTTTATGCCATCACATAGAAGAAAGATCTCCCTCCACTCCTGTCCGCTTCCTCCTGCAGTAGGTGAGTGTCATGGCTTAACCCCAGCCAGCAACCAAGCACCACCCAGCCGCTCGCTCACTCACCCCCGGTGGGATGGGGGAGAGAATCAGAAGAGTAAAAGTGAGAAAACTCATGGCTGGGATAAAGACAGTTTAATAGGCAAAGCAAAAGCTGCACACACAAGCAAAGCAAAACAAGGAATTCATTCACTACCTCCCATCGGCAGGCAGGTGTTCAGCCGTCTCCAGGAAAGCAGGGCTCCATCATCTGTAAAGGTTACTTGGGAAGACATCACTCCAAACGTCCCCCACTTCCTTCTTCTTCCACCAGCTTTCTATGCTAAGCATGACGTCGTATGGTATGGGATATCCCTTTGGTCAGTTGGGGTCAGCTGTCCCAGCTGTGTCCCCTTGCAGCTTCTTGTGCACCCCCAGCCTACTCGCTGGTGGGGTGGGGTGAGAAGCAGAAGAGGCCTTGACCCTGTGTAAGCACTGCTCAGCAATAACTAAAACATCCCTGTATTATCAACACTGTTTTCAGCACAAATCCAAAACGTAGCCCCATGCTAGCTGCTGTGAAGAAAATTAACTCTACCCTTGCCCAAACCAGCACAGTGAGAGTATGGACTAGACTCCCAGAGGACTTAGGAGTCTCGTTCTCATTTTTGGTTCTTCAGCCTCAAATCATGAGTCTCAATACCCACTCCAGCTGCAGTTTAACTTGCCTTTTGTGTGTTGTTTTCAGATGTGAAGATCTCTAAGGACCTTCTGTACCGCTGCTTCTCCTGCACAGATGTCCTCAGCTGGGATAGTGCTAAGCATCCTCCTGTCTCCCACATGCCCATGGGAATGTGGGTGTCGCTCTGCAAAGGCCAGACCTCCGAGGCTCCCAGAAAACTGTCCGGAGGGAATGAGGTCTGCCCCATGCAAACTTCTGGACATGTCCCAGGATCTGCTGGCCATGTATTGGTTGCTCCTGGCCCATGCATGCCAATGAGTTTGCTAATGAATTAACACTGAGAGCCTGCTTGTTCCTGGCCCAGCAACATCCTCTGGTACTCTTCAATTTACAGGTACAGATGCAGCATTGATGCATGGGGAGGGACAGGGCGTCCCTCACCCCCCAGCACTGCCACAGGGCTGCTGCTGTGCTCACTGCAGAGCACAAAGCAGCGAGAAGGGCGAGCCATGGCAGCCCTAGCTGGTGGATCTGCAAAGATTTTGTTGTGATTTGGAAGTTTAAGTCCTAGTGGGACTTGTCAAGGCAAGGCTTTTTCCCTTTGTTTTCACAGGAAGTTTCTAATTCCCAGCCATCGCTTATTGCTGTTGCAAGGGAGGAAAGTGAGTCATGGAGTTTCCTATTGGCCTGAGGAGATATGCAGAGAAATTACTTGCGAGGGACTCTGCCCAGACAGCCAAGCGTCTGGCAGTGAGGGAGAAATAGGGCAAAGACCTCTCAGATTCATTAACATGGCTGCAAATTAATTGCATGAGCCAGTAATGGACATAAGCATGTTTCCCTTGTGGGCAATCATTCTAGGAGGGAGCAGTGCTGCTTTGTCAAGGGCCGGGATTAGACAGGGTGATATGCATTTTATAGCTTTAACCTCCATAATTTACTACATGGACAAAGCAGGGGAGGAAACCGGATGCATGTGGAGCGAAGATGGATGTGCCCGTTTCCTCTTGCTCACCCCTCAGTCTGCTCTCTGGAAATCACTGCAGATTCACTGGGAAGTTCACAGGCTTACATTAATTTTGCTACAAGGGCCGTGCTAACTGCGGTCCCTGCTGCATACAGGCTGCAGGGAAGAGCAGCCAGCGTGTCCCAGGCAGGGCCACCACAGGGGCTGCTCTGGCAGGTATCCTGGGGCAGGAGATGCATCTCTGCCTTTCCTTCTTGGCCAGAGAAGCCCTTCCTGGAGGTGATACCGAGGGCAGAGGTGCTTCCTGCAGCACAGAAGGAGCATCTTCATTTTCCAGAGGGGTGTCTTCATCCTGCCGAGAGGACATACTGCAATGGCCGACCACTTGGGTCTGATGGTGTTTCAACTTCCCAAGCAGCCCTGTCTGCTTTCACCAGCATCCTTTCACTGCTGCTTCTTTAAACAGAAATACTTTTATGCTTTATGCTCAAGAAATGAAGGAGGAAAACACATCATGGCCATGGAAGGGAAAACAGCCCCTCCCAACATATATAAGATTTCCAGAAAGCTGATGATGGGCTGGGTGGGCCTATATTCAACTCCACAGGGAAGATAGCACATTGTGTGCTAACAAAACGAGGAGGCAGTAAAAATTGTGCAGCCTGGTTAGAGGCAGGGACTCGAGAGGAGAGGAAGTGTTGCCTCTGACTGCAAGTTGCTCATAGGCATTTGCTATTTCTAATGTCTCTTGTGAAGTGGCTGGGGTTCCTCCTTGTGCAGCGGCATGTGAAGCAGAGGAAATGTTGCTCCATAGGTTTAATATTAATGTGTGCAGCAGGCTCTCAGATCATGCATGAAAAAGTGGATCAGCATTAAGGGGTAGGCAGCAAGAGTGGACCTGAGCAGCTCTGCTGCTGTAGGAGAGATGGGGACGTCAGCACATGAATATGGTATTGTCTTTCAAGTAGGTCAGGGGATCTCTGCTCCTATTCTTCTGCCATCCCTGTGTCTGAGAGATTGCCCCTTTCTGGGGGAAATCACACATCTCTCATCCAGATATTCTGGGAGAAGCTCACTCTTCAAACCTGCAACATGCCTGCAATGTGCCATGGGGTTTGGCCTTTGCTCTTGCCTCCTTTTAAAGGTTTGCTCCAGTTGAAAGAACTGAAGAAAATAAAGTCTCTTATTACAGACTCAGTTGCTCATACTCTTCAGTCACATAACCCCTTGCCTATGTGATTGTCATGAACACTCAGATCCAGCCCTGCTTTCTGCTTGGGCTTCCCCTGTGGAAGGCAAGGGCTCTTTACTGCACGCAGTGCTCAGATGCCAAGGTGAGAAATACCTCCCTATCCATAAACATGTTTCCAAAACTCCTCACCCAGGAATCCTTCACATCCCTAATTGCCCTGATGCCATGAGATGGCTTAGGACTATATAAAAATACACCCACAGGCACGTGCACACATACAGATGACCACAGTGTCGGTTACAAAAGGTTTGGGACTTTTTGCTGACTTTACTTAGTTTTGCTTCATGTCATTTAATGTGATGCTACAGTGAGAAGGGACATTTGATTGTCTTTTTTAATCAAAGGAGATGCACTTTAATCAAAGTGCATTTTTAGTAGAGATGAAGTGTGTATGTATTCCTCTCCCATCAATGCTTTATAGAAGTCTGTACTGCTGAGTGTTGATACCAATCTTCTTCTGGTAAAGACAGAAATTTTTATTAAAAATGAACCATAAGAAATAAAGCCATACAGCTAAATTGCCTCTGTCAAATAAACAGTGGTCAAGACTAATTTCTTACACTGATAAATGCTTCCCTGTCCCTCCTCAGCAGTCTATCTTCAATAAGGATTTTTTGCATGAAGTCCTGCCCTGTTGAAGTCTTTGAATTCACTGGGACCAAATGTATTGGGTTTGTGTGGCAAGGTTTTGGTAGCGGGGCAGCTACAGGGATGGCTTCCGTGAGAAGCTCCTAGAAGCCTCCACCATGTCCAATAGAGCCAATGCCAGCTGGCTCCAAGATGGACCCGCCGCTGGCCAAGGCCGAGCCCATCAGCAACAGTGGCAGGGCCTCTGGGATAACATACTTAAGAAGGGGGAACAAAAAAACACCCAGCACAACTACAGCTGGAGAGAGGAGTGAGAATATGTGAGAGGAACAACTCTTGCAGACACCCAGGTCAGTGAAGAAGGAGGGGGAGGAGGTGCTCCAGGCACCAGAGCAGAGATTCACCTGCAGCCCATGGTGAAGACCATGGTGAGGCAGGCTGTCCCCCTGCAGCCCATGGAGGTCCATGGTGGAGCAGATATCCACCTGCAGCCCATGGAGGACCCCACGCTGGAGCAGGTGGATGCCCAAAGGAGGCTGTGACCCCGTGGGAAGCCCGCGCTGGAGCAGGCTCCTGGCAGGACCTGCAGACCCATAGAGAGAGGAGCCCACGCTGGAGCAGGTTTTCCAGCAGGACTTGTGACCCCGTGGGGGACCCACGCTGGAGCAGTCTGTTCCTGAAGGGCNAGCAGGGGAAGAGTGTGAGGAGTCCTCCCCCTGAGGAGGAAGGAGCGGCAGAGACAACGTGTGATGAACTGACTGCAACCCCCATTCCCCATCCCCCTGCACCTCTGGGGGGGAGGAGGTAGAGACCCGGGAAGTAGCAGGGGAGGGGAAAGGTGTTTTAAGACTTGGTTTTATTTCTCATTACCCTATTCTGATTTGATTGGTAATAAATTAAGTTAATTTCCCCAAGTTGAGTCTGTTTTGCCCGTCACGGTAATCGGTGAGTGATCTCTCCCTGTCCTTATCTCGACCCATGAGCCTGTTGTTATATTTTCTCTCCCCTGTCCAGCTGAGGAGGGGAGTGATAGAGCGGCTTGGTGGGCACCTGGTGTCCAGCCAGGGTCAACCCACCACGCCAAAATTTTACCTTCTGATTTTTGGATTGTCTCTAGGTAAGCAAAGGATATGAGGTAGGTTTTGCTCCGGATGCAGCTTCTCCTGATGCAGCTGCAAAAAACTTCACTGCAACAGGACCTGGATCCCATCCAGTGTGTAAGCCTGACCCAAAGCCTACCCATCTCTTCAGAAAATAAACTGTTCAGAAAACAGTTTGCAGGACATGGCTATGATCTGGTCCATTCCTCCTGCTACCAGACACAGCTGCCTGAAGTCACCCAATTTGCTGAGCAGCTGCAGATGTACGGCCCTGGGTGCACACACCCTAATGGGGACACAGCGGGGTGCATGGGACATGACAAACTTGAGTACCACCAAGAATTTCATCCTGGTCCCACACTGCATTTGCTGAGTGTACTCACTCCCAGACTTTCCAACCCAGAGCCACTTCATGCCCAGATTCCTCCTGTGTTACAGAACTTACAAAATCCCTGAGACAGAGACTGCACGTTTGGGTTTTAAGGCACCAAACGAGATTTAGATAATATTTGGAGGCTAATTTAGAGGGTGGAGGCTTTTTTGCAATTTTTGCCAGGAACATCAAAGATTATACCCATCCTAGGGAATTATCTGCACCCTCAAAGTCAGAGCATATCTAGAGCTAAGGTGGGAGAAGTCATTGGAAAGAGTCTGTGACAATCTGTGCTGCCTCTACCTCCTTCATAATTATGCAGCTGATGAGCAAAAGGTTTTCATGGAGCTGAGCTCATACTAGGGAAAAAAAACAACAAGCAAAATGCAAGACCTGCCTCCCCAAACCTCTGGAAGATTTCCTTTAGGGATTCCTACAAAATCCAAGGGTGACCTTTTTTATAAAACTGGTGGAGCAGTTAGTGCTGATTCCTCGCGTCTTAGAGATCAGACTCCCTGAGGGGGTCTCAAGCCAAGCAGCCAACCAGTGAAATATCCCAAAACCATTACACAGGATTGGAAATGCTTAGAAGATTCTTCATAATATTGTGGAGAAGGAAGAAAAAGAAGAAAGAAGTGGAAATAGCTGACAGAAATGAAATAGAAATAGAAACAGAGCAATCCTTCGCGCTCTGTTTGGAGGGCAAGACCAGACAGGCCAGAAGTGAGCAAGCTTGCTGATGACAGAGAGGGGAGAAACAGAAGTAAATTGTATTTATATAGGTGCCAATCGATTCGGACAAATGTTCAGCAGCCTTCACGCTGAGACAAATCAAAGCCTGCAGAGGAACTTCTTTTTTTTTTTTAATCACTGAATAACCAGATTAAAAGCCACTATGGTCTGGAAATAATTGGAAAGATATTATTTCCTAGTTCCCGTGGGAATGTGAGCTGGGATACTCTGTGCCAGTTGCTGTCAGCAGCATCTATTCTGAGAAGACCCCAAGTACCAGGTTACAGCAATCCGGGCTGGCAGCGCGTGGGCTCAAAGAGCAGCTGAGCCCACTTGTCCAAATTAGCCCCTTACAGGCATCCTCGCTCTCTCAGGCTGCAGGTGAAAAAGGAGAAACCTAAGTTACACCCTGCCAGAAAGCAGAAATACTTCAACTTACAGAATTGAGGTATGGATTTTTTCCTGCATTGCTGTTCATTGCATTGGCTTTGTTTTGAACTGTTTGACCTATTTCTCAGTGTAAAAGTTTAGGGAAGAATTGCTCTTCCTCTGCAGCAGCTGGGAGGGTATCAGAGGACAGTGGAGGAGAGCATCCCCTGGCTCATGGGGACAGCAGAGTCCTGCAGAGTCACTGGGCCTGAGGAGGCTGCCTGAGGCTCCCTGACTTGCCCTGCTTCCCGTTCCTCTTTGGAAGGGCTCCAGCTGTCCTTTCATTTTGTTCTGCTGAAACAATTTCTTTAAAAGCCATATTTTTGCACTTCTTTTTTTTTTTCCCAGAGGATGCTAAGTTTTCATCAGAAAGCTGGACATTGAAAAGATTTTGGTGAATGACTTTTTTAAAAAAATCAGGTTAAATGAGATATTTACTATAGGTACCTGGTCAAGCAGCAACACTGAACATGTTCACATCATGAAAGAGAAGTGACCCAAGTTGACGGCTCTCCGTGTGACATCTTTGCTCTTCATTCTTCCTGTCCTCGGCTCTTGCTGCATTTTGGAGCTCGGAGGACTGTGTCCCAGGTGGTGGTGGGACCAGGGGAGAGGCTGTTGGGGAGAGGAGAAGGCAGGAGGGCAGCGTATTGAAGAGGCTGTGAAGTCAGCTCAGATGAGCTGCAGAAGCAAGAAAAATGGGCCAGCAGGTGCTCTGTTGCCCTGCTGGCAGACTTCTCCTAGGCAATACTCCTGCCAAGCTTTGCCCACCCTAGTTTGCTGCTTGACCCGCAGGCAGGGACCTGGTGTCCCCAAGGGAGAGCCCGTCCAGGACACACCACCTCCCATCACCTTCTGCTCTGGAAACCCACATGATGGTCACTGGTCACCCATGGTGTAGCACCCATGGAGACATGGCAAGCTGGAGATGTAGGCCAGCCAGCGCCTTGAGTAGCTTCAAAATGTTCATACTGCGTGTTGTCTTAAAAAATCAGCCTGCCCTGTGCTGCCTGTTGGTGTTGGGAGGCATGGGGCTTCCGTAGGGCAGTGGTGGGGATGAGCATCTTTGAGCAGGCTGCTGGGGCTCTTGGATATTATGGAAATGCAGCTGTATGGGCAGGAGGGTGATAACCCTGCTGCTGTGTGGCCTTCCTGGGCACGTCTCTGCTGCTGGAAGAGGAGCCCCAGGGACCAGGCATGGCTCCTCCTCTGTTTACCAACATGGACGTGGTCCCCAGGCCACCTCTCCTGAGTATCCTGCTTTAAAGAAAGAGAAGGCACATTCCTGAGTAGAGATCTTCAAATGAGTGAAACATGGGCCCCCCTCTCCCCTTATGTCTCAACGAGCAGTTGGGTGGGTTTTCCCCACAGTCAGGCCTGTCTGTGAGTTTCTGCAGCATGTGGCCAGGTCTGGAGCCACCGTTAGTCATGATGACACAGCTCTTGTTTCAGGGCAGATGGGGATTTTGAGGGATTTTGGACACATGTCTGGAAGGCAGCATTAGGGAATAATTGTCGCATGCAGAGTGCTACTTCTGGAAAACTTCCCTCCTCAGCAATCATGTTCCTCAATCTTCCTTGATTTAGTGATTCAAAACTCCCATTTCCTTTATTCTGACTTGCGCATGGTGTTTTATTTCCATTTCTGCTTTCGGCCTCTTCTATGGTATCGGGCAAAGCTGTTCAATGTCTTTCTTTTGTTTCCTCTTTCTTTCATTGTCCGTTATGTCCTGTCTGGCCCTCTTCTTTCAAAAGGATACTTCATTTTAACTGTAAGCACCTGAGTTTTGGATCAGATAATGAGAGTTTTTTTGGATTAAAGATGCTCTTTTATTATGCAGTTGTACAACAGGAGGAGGTTCTGCTGTCAGGGAATCACAGAGTAATGTAGTTTGGAAGGGACTATGGGAGGTCATCTGACTCAGCTCCCTGCCCAGATCCAGTCATTCGATGGCCATGAGATTTTGCCAGTGGTAACAAAAGATCCTCTTAATTTCTGGTTAGATTTTTCCATGCTTTATTCTCCTTTACTTTATGCAGCCGATAACTACAGGTAGAAGTAGATATTTCTGAGAGTGGAGAAGAATCGTAGTGGTGTAGTCAAAGTCAAACACAGTTAATAAGAGGTGACCTGTTTTTAATACGGGCTATACAGAATTCATCCACTTCTCACTGCTTGGCCTGAGAGAGATGAGTTCTCCTGCTTTTTCTTCGTTGCCAACCCACTAGCAACTGGTGCATTGAAAGTGCGTCATCCAGGATGTCAGAAGACCAAGATGTGCCCAAAATGGAAAATTCTTCTAATGTTGGTAGAAGATTACCAGACACAGCTCAAAGGTTAGTACTGCATAATTACACCCACATGGGAAGTGGCAGTACTTTACCAGCCAGGAAAAAGCCCCAAAGGATGTCCTATTGCCCAATTCCCTCCCCACCCACTGCCGTTCCAATCCCATAACAGCTGAATTTACAGCTAAGACAACCAGCAATGAAACAGCCTAATAGACCTGAGGTCCCATTTGTCATCACAGGACATTAGTGCCTCTGGACTTGGCTCTCAGCAGGTACAAACTGGGAGGGCTCTGCCTGGGAGTTTTGACACAGTTGTGCTAGTTTGTGCCAACTGAGGACTTGTACTGAACTGTGCGTGTCTGAGCACAGGAGACGGATTGATGCCGGTTATCTTCATGAGGAGAAGATTTAGAAATCTGCAGCCCGATTACCCTTGTTTTCAGTAAATCAGGACTCCTGAAATCAGTTGGATTCTCATCTCATTTAAATGCAATTCACCCCACTAGGTGCTAACTTAGCAGCAGTTCACTGGGGCTGTACCTGGTGCAAGAGCATGATTCAGCCTAGTGAAGCTACACATCTATACTATAGAGGCTGGAGGAGAGAACAGCCCATTTTCAAAAGAAAAAAAACCCCAATCTGTATAAATCAATAAATCCTCAGAAAACAAGCTGGTTTGGGACTGAGTTTCTCTAAGGCACTAGCTTGTCCTTGGCACTACTGTTTTAAGCATGTGATTTTTAAATAAACATTTAGACTAAGACCATAAAATTTTAAGTAGGTATATAGCAAGCAGCGTAACTGTGAAGACAGATCATTCTCCTAGTAAATAAGACAGTATTTATAAGCTTGAGTTCACAACTATACATACATTTTGAGAACATAATTCTTCTTGTACTTGGAATATTACTTCATCATGAGGGAACTGGAAAACTTTGTTCAGCTTCACAGAGCTGCAATATTTTTATATAAACAACCCATTCAGTTCAGCAAGCTACTTCTTAAACTTCTGCTTAAATCCTGTTTGCTTCAAGCTTTGATTTCCATTAGTGCTCTTTCAACTTAAGCATAGGCTTAACAGCTTTTCTAGATCAATGCCCAGGATAGCAGGTGACAATTCTAGCTATCAATGAAACTTAAGTCAAAAGACTACTTCTTTGGACTTCTTCTTGTTACCTCTAAACCTGTTTTGTCCAGCTCCAGGTGTGCATTTCTTTAATGGGTCACTGGTGAGTTGTTTACAACCTTGAGGGTCTCCAGTGCCAGCCTGTGTCCCTTCTCTAATCACGCCCTGCCTGTTGACACCACATCCCGTGTCCCCATTCTCAAGACCTCTGCTATCATAGCAGGCTTGTTTTCCTGTACAATGCGTCATTATCCTGGGGTCATAAATATTTCATTTAGTACAGAATAAGTATTGTCTATATAAAAAAATATGGTTTTACCACATTATTATTACAAGAAAACAAATCAGGCAATAGCTACCATGGTCACTAGGAAAACTGCTGTTACAGCTGAACAAGCTAAAGCAAAATTTTAGGCAAGCTCCTATCTGTCTGTAGAGGGTCTCATCCACTTGTTCTTCCTGGTCAGGTGGCCTATAGCAGACACACAGTATAATGTCATCCTTACCTGTCCTGTCTTTAATTCTAACCTGTAAATTCACCATTGAGTCCTCATCCATCCCTAGACAGAGCTCCATGCAATCCAGCTGCTCTCTCACATAAAGGGCAACTCCTCCTCATCTTCCCATCCTGTACTTCCTAAAGATCCTGTATCCCTCCATTCCAACATTCCACTCATAGGAGCTATCCCACCACATCTCTGAGATCATAGAATCATAGAACCATTAAGGTTGGAAAAGACCTCTAAGATCATCAAGTCCAACCATCAACTAACACCACCATGCCTCCTAAACCAGGCCCTGGAGTGCCACGTCTATACCTTTTTTGAACGCCTCCAGGGTTGACGACTCCACCACCTCTCTGGGCAGACTCTTCCAATGCCTAACCACTCTTTCGGTAAAGAAATTCTTCCTGATGTCCAATCTAAACCTCCCCTGATGCAACTTGAGGCCATTTCCTCTTGTCCTATCGCTAGTTTCTTGGGAGAAGAGTCCAACACCCGCTTCACTACAACCTCCTTTCAGGGAGTTGTAGAGAGCAATAAGGTCTCCCCTCAGCCTCCTCTTCTCCAAGCTAGACAGCCCCAGTTCTCTCAGCCGGTCCTCATAAGACTTGTTTTCTAGACCCCTCACCAGCCTTGTTGCCCTTCTCTGGACACGCTCCAGCACCTCAGTGTCCTTCTTGTACTGAGGGGCCCAAACCTGAACACAGTATTCGAGGTGCGGCCTCACCAGTGCCGAGTACAGGGGCACGATCACTTCCCTACTCCTGCTGGCCACACTATTCCTAATACAAGCCAGGATGCTGTTGGCTTTCTTGGCCACCTGGGCACACTGCCGGCTCATGTTCAGCCAGCTGTCAACCAGCACCCCCAGGTCCTTTTCTGCCAGGCAGCTTTCCAGCCACTCCTCCCCAAGCCTGTAGCGTTGCATGGGGTTGTTGTGACCAAAGTGCAGGACCCAGCACTTGGCCTTGTTAAACCAAGATCCCACCAAGTAGCCCCACAAGTCTAACTCATGATGTTTATTCCCCATACTGCAGCATTAGTATACAGGCACTTTAGAGAGGTTCCCCAGCATATTGAGTTCCTGGAGAGGGTTTGGGGGATTTCTCCATAATGGTGCCTTGTAGACACTTCCTTGCTTATGTGCTGGAGGTGATCCCATTTAAGCCTCATTTTGTTGACTTTGTGAGCCCTTCCATCATACCACCCCAAGCCCTTTGCTCAGTGATTCTGTCCATCACTCCTTCACAGGACTGCTGGTTACTGTCTCCCTCCCCCGTTATCCTTAGTTTAAAGCCCTCCTTATGAGGTCAGCCATCCTGTTGGTGAAAACAGCTTTGCCATGCTTAGTGAGGTGGATCCCATCTCTTCCAAGCAGATGCTATTCTGCAGACAGGGTCCCATGGTTGTAGAACCCAAAACCCTGCCACCAGCACCAGTTCTGCAGCTAATTACTGACTTGTCCTATTAGCACCCTTCTCACACCCTTTCGCCTCACTGGCAGGATTGAGAAGTACACCACCTGGGTCCCCATGCCCTTAACTACTGCCCCCAGAGCTCTGTAGTCACTTTTGATATTGTCCAGTTTTCCCCTGGCAGTATTGTTTGTGCCCACATAGAATAACAGCAGGGGGTAGTAGTCAGAGGGCCAGACGAGCTTTGGCAGTTCCTCCACAACATCCTGGATCCTGGCCCATGGCAAGCAGCAAGCCCCTCTAGATGTTCGGTCAGGTTGACAGTCAGGTGCCTCTGTCCCCCACAGCAGGGAGTGACCCACTATATTGACTCGTTGTTTCTTCCTGCTAGTCTTGCATGATTTAAGGCTAAGTGGACCAGGTCTTTTGCTTGTAGTCACATCTGACTCCCCTTCAGCTTTGATGGTGGTGAATCCATTTTGCAGCTGTAAGTCCTTAGGTGGGGCAGGAGCCTTCACCCTGTTGCCAGAAGTCACCAGCTTCCACTCTTCCCGTTCTCCAGAGGTTTTGCTTACCTTGATAGCAGGGATATATACTGCCTGCTTCTCTACTGCAGAACAGTGGAGAGGGTCAGCAGAGAGAAAGAGGCACTTTGGGGCTGTGATTCAGCTGTCCTAGCTCACATATCTGTTTTAGGGTGAAATGACATAGTCCCTAGAAGTGCCTGGTTTTCTCCAGTGACTGCAAAGGTGTTCTAGATACAGAGGTGCCATACAAATCATGTTTCTCGGTGTGTGACATCAGAAAATGGCTTATAAAATAGCTGCAAGTTAAGAACAATAAGAACTAAATGCCTTTTATACATTCACAGGCACATTCCTACATGCACTCTAACAAACAACATGCGGAAAATGGAGATAATGAATGAACTCTGAACACATAATCTCACCACTGTTTTTTAGTAGCTGAAAAGCATTTTGGTGACAATGCACCAACGGACACTGATTTTTTAAAAAAATATTGGGTGATCTTTGGATTAAAAAAGGTTGATCAATATGACACTAGGTGGCATTGTATAAATACATATAAAGCCTTGTGCTTTTATCTTTCTGTTTCAAAGGAATGATCAAGTATGAAAATGTCATTGAAATGTGTGGGTTTTGTTCACTGATTTTTTTTCTCTGTTCATTGTAGTCTGGGATTTACCATCACTGAAAGTGCATGGAGTAGTCCAGTGATAAGCTACATTTCATAGTTTCACCTACTGCTGAGAATCTACAGCTCGCAGTCTTTCTTTTATTTATGTATGATATTTCCTCTTGAACAACAGTATTTTCCAGAATATAAATGAGAACAGATTCAGGCCTCATGGCTTCTTATCTTTTGTGAGTGGCTTAGAGTCTGACTGGTTCACTCCCAAGGTGGCCGATGATTTTCTGTGAATCATCACAACCTGTTGAGCATCCCTCTTCTGAGATAAACTTCACCTCCTTGTTTTTAAGAACACTTTTCAGGTAGGTGGTGCCCCTGAAGAATCACATCAGGATTGTGTGATGGTCCCGGTTCTTGTAAATGGGATAGAAATACCAACAAAACCAAACAAGAGGGTGTTGATAGGTCATGCACATCACAGGGGGAAATGAATTTAGTTTTTTTTCAATGGTGGGAGATTTTGGGGTATCTGAAGTGTGAAATTACTTAGTAGGATCACGTCCACATCGGCAAAACAGGAGTGTGCAGAAAGATGTGATGCTTTAAAGGCACCAGATGAAACTTTTTCTTGGAAGTGGCAAAATTTCACAGGCCTGTTCTGGACACGGGCTTAATAAGGGGAAAACGCAGGAGAACAAAATCTTTTAATTGCTCAGCCCTTCTAGGCAGGTGCAGGTCTTGGGGAACATCTTCATATGCACGCCCTGTCATGACCCTGACTGCCATGGGGAAATGGGCTCTCATGAACCACTGCAAAACTGACCTGAGTCAACACACTGGAATCTTCACCAACCTGGTGAAGAGAGCTTTAAGGTAGGAAAGCTCTCACGCCTTTTCTGGGAAATCAGTATGACCGGGTGCCTCTCTGAAGTGCTGGATCTCTAACACGTGCAGCACAGGGAAGAAACAGGAGGAATTAGAGGTCTGCGTACAGTCGCAGGGCTAAGATCTCTTCGGGATCACTGTGACGTGGTAGGATAGCTCACCCAGCTGGAGTGCTCTAGAGACTGGGTACAGGCTCTTTAGGAAGGACAGACCAGGAAGGCAAAGAGGGGGAGTTGTCCTTTTATGCGAGAGAGCATTGGGAATGCATGGAGCTCTGCCTTGGGATAGGTGATGAGCCATAAACTAAGAGCTTATGGGTCAGGATTAGAAGGCGCTGTTGTTGCAGATGTCTGCTACAGACCACTTGATCAGGAAAAAGTAGTTGAATCTTCCTCAGACAGCTGGAAGAAGTCTCACATTCACAGGTCCTGATCTTCATGGGGTACTTTAACCATCCCGATGTCTCCTGGAGGGACAATCAGCAGACAGAATCAGTTTTGGGTTTCCTAAGCAGTCATCAGTGCACAGCTGTGTCTAGCTGTGTCCAGTGCAGGGCAAAAAGGAGGAATAAACTTTACCTTGCTTATCTGGGACAGCTCCAATTTTTACAGTAACTAGACAGCTCAGCAGCAAACCTCGGTGATGAGGAAAACAGGATGGATGCCTTGGCTAGTTATGGTCTCTTGGTTCATTTTTGATATTTCTCTCACCCAGTGTCACTCCTGTCTCCAGATGGGCAAGAAGTTGGATCTAGGGAACTACAGACTGGTCAGCCTCACCTTGAGAAGGCAGTGAAGACAATAGTTCTGGAAACCATTTCCAAACTTACCAACTTCAAGAAGGTGATTGGGAGTAGTGGATGGATTAATGAAGGGGGAGTCATGCCACACCAACCTAAGAGCCTTCTATAATGAAATGATGAGCTTGGTGGATAAGGGGAGACCGGTTGATGTTGTTTATCTTGACCTTAGTATGGCTTTTGACACTGTCCTCTGTAACTTTCTCATAGGTAAACTGATGAGGTACGGGGTAGGAAAATAAACAGGGAGGTGGACTGAAAACTGGCTGAACTGCTGGGGTAAAAGGGTTCCAATCACCAGCATGAAGTCCATGGAGATATTAAAAACCTAGCTGTATATAGCCCTTAGCAACCTGCTCTTGCTTACCCTGCTTTGAGCAGGAGCTTGGACTAGATGATCTCCAGAGATCCCTTTCCACCTCAAATATTCTGTGATTTTGTGAACAGCAGCTTCTCTGCTGGCCTCACTTAGGGTTGAGCCTGTAGCTCAAGTCTCCAATTTCATAAGCATCTGTAACTATTTTAGGCAGGGCAGAGTGATCCGTGCCCTGCAGGACTGCCTCTAAACTGGTGTCCTGTTGCTCAGGGAGAGAAGTAGCAGACGTGTGCAGTCTCGTTTTTGGGAAAAGGCCGGTTATGACCAGAGCTGTGTTTATGGCTGTAGGCTAGCATATAAATACTTGGTCATGCTGGAGTGTGTAAGAAGAGAAATTGGCTTTAGGTCTTTAATACGCTTCTGATACTTGGACTGAAAATTCTCATGCTGGGGTGATTTCACACAAGAAATGTTTTAAGGTTTGATGGCTAACCAAACAATATGTCTGATAATTGAACTGCTGTGCCATGTTAGTAGTACTGCTGTTAAACATGGGAAATTTATTTGTCTTTAGATACTTGAAGCAGCAGGCTGTCTGGGACTCATCCTAATGTACTGTAGATCCATGCAACCTAAACAAACAAACATGTGGATAGCAGCTAGAAACTTGCATGTGTGTTAGGGGAAAGCCATCCTTGCTTACCCTAAGGGACCTACAGAGGCAGACCTCGACGGCATCGCTCAGATGGGAGGAGGTTTACATGGGCAATGTAAAAAAAGAGTGATATTCTGGAAATTTTTAGGGACTAGAACTGGTCAAATTTATTTTTGTAAATAAGGATTATTTTTCTCTTGGTCAATTCTATTATCTTTTAAACACATGTTTCAAAACTTCAAAAAAAATTTTAATTTAAAAAAAAGCAATGATGAGCTGTGTCAGGGTTGTAACTCATAGTTGCGTGAGATTATTTAGTTTAGTTTAAAACAAAGCACACTAAAGCAATTCAATTGCTGTAGAAAAATGGCTTTGATAGATGGTGATTTACAGTATGTTTTTCACAAGATGAAAATACACCAACCAAAATATTTCAAAAAATTAAATTCTACTCAAGCTGAACCCTGTAAAACACAGTCCACTTTTTGTTTTATTGTTTTATTTTAAAAGCCTAATTCAGTCTTGAGCTCTCTGGAGGAGAACTGAATGCTGCAAGGATTAACAGACCGTAGTAATTGAACTGGCCAAGGAAAAGTTTCCTGTGTTTTCCTGCCCTCTCCTAATGCATTTTTAGCCAATACAGGCTGTTTTACTGTGTTAATGGATTATTGTTCCTATTTCATAGGAGACGGTAGGGATATGAAAGAGTGTTGAGATCATGGGGCAATAGAAGTCAGTATATTAGCACAAAGACCGATTATTTCTATCTTTAATAGCCAGAGGGGATGGTGCAACATCTGTTCTTTGTGACTATAGAAAGTATTTGGTCAATCTGCCAGTTAGTGATTATTGCATTGTACCGACAAGAATGAGCGTCACACAATTTCAGACATATGGAAGGTGCCTGTTGGGGTGAATTTCAATCTGAGTTGCAGAGCTGAGCCAAAAATTCACAGTAAATCATTTATATGACAAATTTGGATTCCTTTCTGCCTGTGGGATATTCTGTCTTTCTGAGGGTCTTATGCTGCTGCCCTTAACTGCAATAACTGATTCCTTTCTTACAAAAGGATAAGGAAACCCCTGGGGTGCTTTGAGCAGAAATGAGGGGTCCTGGGCTCTACTCTGGCCATGCCTTTGGGATTCACATCTACACATCACCTGCACATCAGGCAAAATAATAATTCATGGATGTGCATGGATAGATTTACGTTTTCCTCAGTTTACTTGAGATAGGGTTGTTAAATGGTAACCAGCTTGGTGGTTTTTTTATTTTCAGAAATAATAGCTGACTTTTAGCTTGTCATTAACATTTTAAGAGGTTGCTCTTTCTCTTGCAATTGTCACGTTGCTGCATGGCCACAGAAACAGCTTCTCTGGCCCTTGGTACAACTGAAGAGCAGAGAAGGGAAAGTGCAGGGCAAAAACCTCCTAAACCACAGCTGCTACTTCAGGAACAGGACCCTTACACAAAACTGCAGATGTCCCAACCTTCTCTCCTTTCTTCCTACCACCAGGCCTTTATTCCCTTCTGCTCCCCAGAAAACATTTTACCCCTTGAGCTGAGCCAAATACCAAAGCAGTGGCTGCCCCAAGGGGTAGAAACTCTGGCAAGGGAAGTAGAGTGCCACTACTACATTTTTAAGCTGTTTATCTCAGATGAATTGCCTTTGGTACATAGAAGGCAAATTTAGCAGCCTTGTTTTCAGGACTGATGTTGGAATTTTTCCCACCATTTCTAAAGAGGGAATCTCGGCCTTTCGAGTAGCCCTCATGATCCCAGATCTCCCAGCGCCATGTTTCCTCCTGGCTTTAAAACGTGGGCAATGACACTTCCCAAAAACAGATCAGAAACCACCTTCTGAAGAGATTGTTATAGAAATGTTATGAATCTTACTTAGGCTTTGTAATAACTGGCTAGGGAATCACACAGTATCTGTAGCAACGCACAGCAGTATAACCACATCCAGCTTGGTCAATTACTGAATGCTTGTGCAGCTTGCCTTCGTGCATACGGCACTGAAATCTGCTTTCTGTGAATATCAGTTAAGAAAACAGGAATGTGTGAATTTTCAGAGAGGATGATGCAAGATGAGGAATGGGAGTTGTCCATGGCAGAGCACTAGTGTTATGTCTGGGTATCATGAAGCACTGCAAAACCAATCTTTACTGCATCGAGTTCCTAGTTCATCAGATAAAGCCAAAGCTGCTGATGATCTGGGCTCTATTTTCATTTCGCCATTTTGGGTTTTGGACCAAATCGCCAGTTGGCAGCAGGGCCAGCACTTGTGTGTGTGTGTGTGATTAAATAAAGACTAGTAAAATTTTAGTCACTAAAGGTACCATTCTTCAGATCAAATAGCAAACCCTCTTTCACATGCAGTCTAAGATATAATGGAGAGCATGTTTGACACTTCTACCATGCAAAATAGAGACTTTGCAGGATCCTGTATGCAAGTGCTCACAGAAATCTGTGCGTGGCACTGAGCTCCCCACTGCTGAAGAGCAGCAGTGCCTGCGAGGTGGTGCATTGCAGCAGGTTCAGGTTCTGCTTGGGTTCTGCCAGCATGTTCATTCGATTTCTGCGTGATATTATTCCTCCCAGCAGGCTGGCACAGAAACAGTTTTCTCTCCCACAGGATCAGTATGGTAGATCTCAAACAGTCATTTCTGAAGTTGTATGCACTCTGCTCTTAGCTAGTTCTGTTTCTAGATTTATTTTTCATGTGCTGGAGTGAAGTGAAATACAAGAGAGTGCCTGAATGCCGTTCAGCTGTAGCTCAAGGACTGCCCTGTTCTGTATAGCAGCAGCAGCTTTGACAGTACTGTTACGCTGTCCTGACTTTGACATGGTGCTTCCCAACTGGGATCTTTTATGGGTAATTTTGATCAGTGAAGGACATTCTTGGCTGTAGAGGAGATCCCCTTCTGTACTGCACAATCTCCGTGTCACAAGTACAACCCATGAACCTACAGTATTCCACATCCTATATTAAACCCGCCTCTTCACCTGGATTTCTAAGGCAGACATCTCATCGCTTGTGGGTCCGCTCCGGCTAAAAACTCTGGGCCTTCCTTTTGGTGGGACAAATGGAAGCAGAAGAGCGTTAACATTCTGGGCTGTCAAATACAGTAGTGGTGAAACCATCTGAGTCCCTGGTTAGACAGAATTAGGCCCAAAGCTTGAAAACAAGATGCTCATGTCACCTCCCTTTGGTGATGCTGCAAGGTCACTCTCTAAGGAGTTAATCCTGTGAGTACTCCCACGAGCTGATCTGGCCATAGCTGAGCTGGTGTAAAAGGCCTTAGCCCACTATCCTGGTGACCAGTCTTCCTCACCTCCTCTTAGGATCTGCTCTTGCAGTTTTTCCTAGCCTTAGTCTGCCAAAATGTCTTTAAAGATCAGAACAAGTGAAACGTACTAAAAAGTTATAGCTAAACCTGGGTATGAGCACACTTTTGCTGGTGGCTCTGTAGGGGTAGCAACTGACATCAGATGTGGTGGGAGGGAGAGGTGGGGGCAAGCGGCCGGGGACTGGCTGGGGGCTGTAACCACTTAAGCCAAGTCAGCTGCAGGCAGCACAGTGTGTCTGGCCATGTCATTACATCGTGTGAGTGAGAGGACCCAGACGTCGAGGACCTCAGGGAGCAGGAGCTTAATTCTTCTCCCTAGATCCAGACTTTGCTTGAAGGGTGGACACCCGCCACAGCTGACCTGCCTGTCTTGTCTCTATTAGCGTGCTGGTGTTTGATTGCTTCAGCACCGTTTCATGCCTTTATGCAATTAATTTCATTTTTCTTGGCATTTAAATGACCTTTAATTCCAGCCCCTCAGTTAATATTCATCTTCCCACAGACACATTAGTAGTGTGCTCTAATAACAGATAAGTGGTGTGGTAAATACCCTCGGGTCTCATTACCATCCGAGAACTTACTATTTAAGAAATATGGCACCAAATGTGCTGGTGAATGAAAATAATTAGTCATAGCCCATTTTGAACAACTGCCCTGCTGTGTCCTCTGTGTGCACTTAGTAACATGTGTGTGAGAAGTACTACCCACCGATGGGTGTCCTTTTTCACCCAGACAGGGTCTGACTTGAGGTGGTAGTTTCTCCAAGCCCTTTCCTGATATTTAGTGCTCTTGATGTAGTTGGGGTACAGACATCTCCCATCCTGGGGAAATGGTCTGATCCCTTAACTCATGCAATAACACACCGTGGCATGGTGTAAAAACGGAGGAGGAACCACTGTGTATGCTGGGAGATGCTTCCCTTCAGTCTTCCCATATTGCCTGTTTTCAGGGTCTGCTCTCCCTTCTGATATGAGGAACATCCTTTTCTTCCTTCAGTCTTGGGGGCTTGGACTCGTGTGGACCCCAACTTCTCCCTTCCCACAAAGGCTCTAGTTTTTCTGTCCAGCTAAACCCTTGCCTCGCACTGTACTTTCTCCAGTTTCTCTTTGGTCCTCTTTGGTCACTACATGGAGGGCTCAGCCGTGGCCCTGGCCTGCTGCTCTAACCCATGTACTTGCCCTCTGGGGTGGCTCGCCTTATGTACAGCCATCTCTGCTCTGTTGGCTTGGTGATCCTTCATCTCACCACAGGGGTCCTCACAATGCTTCACTGATGGGGAGGTGTACCTGCCAGAAGGCACCTTTCCGTGGTGTTCGTGAGCACTGATCCCTGGTGGGGTTTTCTCCTGTAGGAGACTTCACAGACAATGATATGAATAGAACATGGCCCAGAGAAAAAAGAAAAGTTCCTCTTTCTGTTGATACCACAGACCTGTTGCGCTGACCTTTGAGGTTATCTGACTCTTGTGTAGGAGCTTAGAGCTCAGAGAAACTTTTTGGTAAATGTATACGGGAACAATGTCTTAACTTTCCCATCAAACAGTTTTATGGGGAGCATGTATACACAAATGCTATATTGCTGCCCTGGAAGATTACAGCAGTTCTCTCAGTCATTATTAATTCCTTGAGCATTTAATCAACCCTGTGCAAAGAGGCCTGTGAGGGCTCCACCACCCTGCATCTGTTGAATTTGCAGTGTGGCAGCCTGGGTTATTAAATGGCTGTGGCTATATGGAGAGCAAATCAAATCATGACTCTGCAAGCCTTTTTGTTACAGTAAGCAGAAGGGACTGCTCTCTTCTGCTTTTTTTTGCAACAGTAATGTGTTCCATGCCTCACTGCTTGCGAGTGACTGAGATGCTTTGGGGTCACTTGGAACATCCTTCTCCAGTCACTACATTTGAGCAGCTCCTTCGGTCTTTGCACCTGGAGGCTAATTTCCAGCTATTTGCTGCAAAGAAAGAAAAGTGCTGGATGTGAGATTGGGTTGTACCAGATCTAAGAAGGTCTCCTGTGACTTCGGTCTGTATATACTCTCAGTAAATTCTGGTTTCTCTCCTTTACATTGATACATTTCTCAGATGGCCTAGGATCAAGGGATCTCAAGGCCTGATCTGAAGTGCTCTGGCAATCATTGTGAGATCTGGAAGCATCCATCCTTTTGGCCAGTCCCCTCTGAGTAGCAGCTATTTTCTCTACCTTGCTTGTCCCTCAAAGGCAGCAATGGGTGAGCACAAGGCTAATGCAATGCTGAAGTCCCCACCTCAAACCTCAGCTCTCTGTACTAGATGGTTGCGTTATTCAACTTGAATGCAGTGTAGTTTCTTGGTTTCTAGGTCAACTTGCTGAATATCTTGCTATTTTGCTATTCTTGCTATCTTGGTATTTTTGGCTAAAAAGTCCTATCCCCCTGTTCCCTCATTTTCTGTATTTACAATTCCAGTTTGAAGGAGCGTAATAAACACTTTGAAAGAACTTTGTCATTGTTTATAACACCATAAGAGTCAGAGGATATAGTACAATACTTTTTAAGACTTAAGGAATAAACACACTTGCGTATAGGATTAATTTGACAGTATAAAGAATGGCTTAGTATTTTCCAAATAATGATGCCAAGATTGGCTTAAAAAATTATTTGTTATTTGTGAATACTGAGAAAGCTGCTTTGTATATTTTAAAAAAGATTTACAAGTCCTGAAAGTTTTGTGGATTTTTGCATGAACAGCTCATCCAAAAAGTCACCCCAGAAAACTGTTCATAGCTTAGTATTCTTTAGCTTCTGGTGTTTCAGTTACCACTCATGGAGTGGAGATAATACTTTATGATTTTGTAGTTACTGACACACAAAAAATAACGAATAATCACGCTGGTCATTTGGAACAGTCCTGGCTTTTACTGTACAAGTGCTCAAACAAGATATTGGCAAAAAACTTTCAAACAGAGAGTCGATTTTTATGAAAAAAGATTAGTATGAATTGGTGGAAAAATACAGAGGGGCCACTTTTGTAATGGATATTACTCTTCAACTAATTTGACTAGTTCTATTTATAAAACAGATACAGCTGTGGAAAAGCTTTGTGAGGAAGCCCATAAACATGCAGCCTTCACTTGCTTTTAACCATGAACTGGGGATATGTTCTTCTTCCTATTGCCAAACCTGAGTCTAATTTATATTTTTGTGTGGAAACCACGTGAAGTTGAGTGGTGGCTTTATCCATTTGTAACACAAAACCAGGAGAGTTTTGTGGTTTTGGCTGGGGCTTTCTTTCATAATTTGATTTTGATACAAGTAAAAACAACCTTTTTGGCTGGAAGATGGGGTCTGAATTGCCTTCTCCCAAAATAAAAAATACATGTTCTGTGAAGCTGGCGTAGGTTGGCTGTCTGCGGGTGAGCCTTAGCCTCCACCTGCAGATCCATGTGCGACCTACCCTTACCTTCAGCAGATACAGAACCCTCCCTCCCCTCAGTGTATCATCACTGAGTAACTGTTTAAATTTTTTTTCATTTCCATTCCCTTGGGCTGGACCAATTTCATAATTATTTTAATGCTTTTCTCCCTGTTCGGAGAATGGAAACCAAGCGGTTTGTCACCTTTTTTTCCAGTCAGATTTGCTTTCAGATAGCCGTGCTTTTGGGTTAAAACCACTGAAGAAGGATGTTTCTTCACAACGTTTCTCAGGGAGATTTAATTGCAGGAATGCATGTTAACTTATGTTAATATTACCTTTGGCAGAAACACTGTTCCCTTTTAATAAATGCAGTCTAAAATGACAGAAGTTGGATGCACCGACCAAACCCTATTTTTCTGTTTCTGTCAGGCTGCTGTGTGAAGAGAGATTTCACAGATAAGAAGTCCCCTAGTGGTCTGCCACGGTGTCTGGTAAGATATAGTTTAAAAGGAGCTTTATCATGACAGAGACCAATCTATTACTGTAACTCACTCTCCTGTGGCTCCAGGCAGTTGATATTTACTTGACAATTTTGCCTCAAAAAGTCAAAATCCAAATGACATGCTGGTTTTTATATATCTGTGTATATATATATATATGTGTGTGCGTGTGTGTGTGCGTGCATATATATATCCCAAAGTAGAAAAGCCTCCCTGGTGGTTACTTAGATTTATTTAATGCACCCACCAAAGGAAGTTGTTTCAGCGTCACGCCAGTGAAAGCGTCAACAGGCATTGTCACTGCTAAAAAATTCCCCTTCTCTGCCCTTGCAGCACGGGCAGACTTTGTCTTTCAGACCCAAGTGATTGCACGGACGAGTGAAGGAGCCTTTTGATATTCTGTGCCCACACAAAAACATTTGATGTAAACAGATACAGGCTCCTGGCTGCTAATGTTCTTCCCTATCTGTTTGCAATCAGGACAAAGCCGAGTAAGACCTTAATTGTTTGGGAACTTGGCAGACTTTATAAACAAGATGAAAAATGATATTTGAAGGGAGCTGGGATTTCACTGCTGCTGGTCTGAGCAGAATGGATGGCTGCTGAGCGCTTTTTTTGTCTTCTAAGGGCAATTAGAATAAACCAGCTGGATTTTAAGAGTAGCAGGCAGAGTGTCTGTTAAGCAGATCACTTAAGAGTGCTTGTTTCTTGTTCTGCCCTTTGTGAAAATTTCAGGTATTTAAGCCTAAAATTTACTTGTGCAGAACTGGCCTTGTCCGGTAAAATTCTGCATCCAATGCACTAAGCGTGATTGACAAGGCACAGGTATGTGTTAGAAGATGGGAGCTCAGAGGCATAAACAGCAAAGTTCTCCAAGATCCTGTAGATACTTTCTTTTGTTTCAGTCCAACTGTTTTCACTTACCTTCTTATAGCTGAGCCAGAAAGAGCTTTAGCCTTACAAAAATAATGTATATAGGTTTTCTCAGGAGAAATTAGTAACTGTTCTGATAAAGTAAGGTCTATGCACTCTTAATTCAATTTAAACTGAGACTATTAAGAGCATTTTCATGCTGGCTGCCCCTCCGTATGCATTTAATCAGCTTGAATTCTGATTACAGACAGTGCTAAAACCCAGCTTGTGACCTGCACTTAGCAAGTTTCATTAGAAGTGATTTCGACATCACTCAGATAAAACTAGATGCACATCTAGCTAAAAATAGGGAAGAAATGGAAAATTTAAAAAAACCCTGCCAAACAAATGTAATTGCTGTGTTTTAAGCTGTTGTTCTTTTTTTTTTCTCACCAAATGATTCCAGACAGAGCAATGAATGACCAATAATTTCTTAAATTAGCTCTGTCTGAGCTGGGTTGCATTGTTTGGGAACTCTTGCAGTGTCCACACAAGGTGTAGGGTATTCATCCTCAAAGTCATCAACACTTGTCTTTGTTTATCTGTCAGATTTGCTGTGCGTCATGCTGGGGACAGCCAGAGGACACATGAAGGCCGGAGCAGTAGATTCTCTGAGGGCTCGATTATGCGAAGCGGTGAGCATGCTTTTCCCATGTAGATTGCAAAAGACAGTTCTTGTGTCGGACTCTATGATATCGGTGTTATCAACGGTGCATTATTCCCCAGGCGTCTAAATCTCATCTCATGGAGTTCTTGGCTGCTTCTCAACCTCATTACAGATCCTGACGATGTCCTTACAGACATTCTTAATCCTGACATCTCTTCCAGCTTGCCAAAAACTGTCTTCCTTTGTCAAAACCCTGTTCTTCTCCACCCAATGTGTCTTAGAATCCAAAATATCTGTAGGTAATGCATGGGGCTGCCAAAACAGCAGGTGTCTGTCTCTTCCTCCAGGCTAGTCCACCGTGCCATAGTGGTCTACTTCAGGATCTTCTGCAAATCTCTTTCTAGGGTATGAACTTTCCAGACAGAGCAGCATCTGAAGTTTGACGTTGCGACTGCTTGTCGCTGTGACGGATGTGCTGCTTCTGCTTCCCTGCCTGCTCAGTGCCCATCTGTGTGTTGCTGACCAGAGAACCGAAATGCACATCTTTAGCAGGGACTGTCATTTTGGTAATTGCAACTGTTTTATTTATAACTAGGCAGTCTGTACTTCAGGGCCAGTTTTTGCTCAAGAAACTCACGGTATGAATGCCTCACTCAGATTAAGGGCTAAGAAACAAAAGTAGGTTCAAGGTGAACCTCTTTATCATGGCACTTGTTTCTCCCTCTCGGTGTGTAGTTGCTTTTCCAACCTTCTGCTGAGAGCATTTAACATAATCCAAATGAATTATGTCCTTGGCTCCATTACTTAGTTCCTCCCCCTCCATGCAAAACATCATGTCAAAAAGACTCCTCCTAAGGCTTTTTGTTGTCCCTTGTGGCTTCCTGCAGATCTCTGGGATATAATTTATCTGATCCAATGCTTGTCAGCCTTCCTTAGTTGGCAATGTCCAGCTGTGCGCTATGGGACAACACTTCACCCTTTTAGTGTTTGCCTTACCCCCTCTCCACCCACCTCCACGGGAAATCTCACCAGAGCCTTTGTGACAGGAGTGTCAGTCTTCTGTTCCTGGGATGAGAAAAGCCAGAAAACACTTTTTGTTTTAAAAGTCAGGACTTCTGTAACATGAAGCTCTTCCATCATGCACTAATTTCTACTGAAACAAAATCATTCCCTTCTTACCTGGTGATCTGTTTCTTCGTCAAAATTTTGCCTTTGTTTTACTCGTTCTGACGTTGGTTGGGCTCTTTTTTTAATTTTTTTTTTTTAATTCCCAAATGTCCTTCTATGTATTATCTATTACTGATCGCGTATCTTGGAGTTTTCTTTTTCAATATATTTTATGTTTTTTTTTTTTCCTGGAGATAGTTTTATATTTTTATAACTCTCAAAGATTTGCAGTTTAAAAGCATGTACATATGACTGCAAGAAAATGAGTTAATGTGGCTCCACAGCTTACTGCTGAGGAAATGAGTTACTTAACTTCCCTGAAATACAATAACTCATTTTATTTTATATTTGCAACATGCTAAGAAGATATAAGTGGCTGCCTAACAGCGATCGCCTCCAAGTTGTTCAGCAGTAAAGTTACAACAATTCAGACTCTGGCATCTGTTTATTCATACCCTAAACCAGCTTTCCCAATATACTTTCTTGATTTGTTTAATAGAATACGGATGGGTCTTACATAGCTAAATTACCCAGAGACCAGAACATTCACGGCTCACTGGTAGCTCAGCAGAAGTACAGTTAATAAGTAGTGGTACTACAGTTTGTAATTTTAAAGCTGAATATGCATGTAATTTTGTTGCTGGATCCAGGTCAATTCTGGGGAAGATTTTGCCCTAATTTTAAAACCTGTTCCTTCTACCAGGGGTGCACACAACATGTAAGGACTGCGTAATTGATTTTCCAGGGCATACTGCTCAGTGGTGGGCTGGAGCGGCTAAGTGCAGCAATTCAGACAAGCAGGATTACTTCCAAAGCAGGACAGTACACTTTTCTTTTTAATAGTCAAGCTTTAATAGTTACTTCTGCACGTCTGGGGTGAGGTATGCCAGAATTACACATTCTCCTCCATTTCAAGAACAAATGCATCTTGCACTGGGCTATTTTTTAATTGCTGAAACTCACAGTAAAGGGCATGATGCATAAGGGTGGCTTCTGAGTAATATAACTTATTAAGAATGAGATACTGTTCTCTGAACACAGCCATGGTGTTCAGAGATAACCTGGCACAACACAGCGTGGTTGAACTATTACAGAGCCAGCTGAGAAGAAAATTTGATGTCTACACGCTGGCCTCAGGGCTAAGGGTTAAAAGCATTGCTGGGATAGCTGAGTAGTGAGGTTGCCATCTCAGTGCTACAGCAGGAGGAACTTAGTAAAGTATTTGTCTTTACTTATTAAATAAGTGAGCTATCCAGGGATCAGCTTTGTTACTCAATGTAACATGTTCCTAACAGATGCCAGATACTGAAATTCCCCATGCACAGTGATTTGTAAGCTATAGGAAAATGTTGCAATGCTTCACTCTACAAATGGTGGTGGTGGTGGGGAAATGCTCTTTAAAATATCCTTTCCAAATCCATTTTAGAGGCCTTAAATGTAACAGGTTATATGTAGGTAAACATGTAAATCTTTTGGACAGCTTGCATACACTCAAATTCATTGTTTGCCCATTAATGTCAGAGGTTAGTGTTGTCATTGTTGCCTGATGTTTACCCCAGCTTCTCACAAACTTGAAGCACCAGAGTTATGGTGCTTCACGCTCCTGGATTCACATAACCCCATGGCCCTCTCTGCTCTTGATCACTGTTACTGTATTTTAAAGTTTCAAAAATTTAGAACAAAAATAAAGATTTAAAAACATGAAAACCACCCCAGCTCCTTTATTAAAACCTAAATTGATTCAGTACTATTCTCCAGGGCACTGCTTGTGTGCTATTTTAGCCAAAGGAGTAAGATTTTAGCTGTAGCACACAATGGAGCAAACCAGGGATGGTGGGAGTGAGCAGAGCAGGGCTGCCTCTGGTGCCAACCATGTCTCTGCTGTCTCGTGTCAGGCAAAGTTTTGCCTCAGCTTCACAGCCTGCAGAATGGGTACGGTGTGCTGGTTTTGACTGGGATAGAGTTAATTTTCTTCATAATAGCTAGTACGGGGCTATGTTTTGGATTTGTGCTGGAAACTGTTGATAACACAGGGATGTTTTAGTCATTGCTGAGCAGTGCTTACACAGGGTCAAGGCCTCTTCTGCTTCTCACCCCACCCCACCAGCGAGTAGGCTGGGGGTGCACAAGAAGTTGGGAGGAGACACGGCTGGGACAGCTGACCCCAACTGACCGAAGGGATACCCTATACCACATGACATCATGCTCAGCACTAAAACTAGGGGGGAGGCTGGTGGGGGGGCTGCTGCTCCGGGACTGGCTGGGCATCAGTCAGCTGGTGGTGAGCAATTTTCATTTGCATCACTTAGGTTTCCTTAAGTTTTTTTTTTTTTTCCCCTTAGGTTTTATTCCTCTCTCTCTGTTATATTCCTTTTCATTATTATTATTATTATTATTATTATTATTATTATTATTATTATTATATTTCAGTTATTAAACTGTTTTTATCTCAACCCATGAGTTTTCTCACTTTTACCCTTCCCATTCTCTCCCCCCATCCCGCTGCAGGGGAATGAGTGAGCAGCTGTGTGGTGCTTAGCTGCTGGCTGGGGTTAAATCACAGCAGTACAGTCACTCTGTTATCTGTTGCTGGGATAAACGACAGGATGAAGAGGAGCCACAAATAGTATTATGAGTAAGACAACAGTATTTTTTGGCTTGGGAAGGTGAAAGCGCAGGGCTACTTAATTTTTCTATTTCTGTTGTTCCTTCGAAATCTTCATAGTCAGAATAGGAACACATACACTCACACATAACCACACATTTCATGAGGATCATGCAGTGTTGTTTCAACAGCAAACTGATCCCAGGCTGAAGCCGAGTTGGATAAATAATGCTGCTGCTGAAACCCCACTGTGCTGCCAGCAGGAGGAATAGAGCCCGTGGCTGGCCTGGAGCGGGGCTGTGCAGGGCAGCTCTGCCCAGGATGGGGCATCATCCTCCTGCCCGGCACCCCAACGCTGCGGGGCACTCAGTGCAGACTGCTGAGATGGAGTTAGAGAGAGAATGATCCGAAACATCTCTGCAGTGTTTGCAGCTGTGGTTTCTGTGGCTGCCAAATAGATGGGGAAAACAAAAGCTGTCCCTATTCCTGAGATGCCAACTCATATCTCCTACGCCCAGGTTAAACCAAATAAATCCCTTTTTAAATTTTAAAGGCCACCAAACATTAGACTTAACTAATAAAAACCAAGGCAGCTAAGGACAGGAAGCAAAATATAAAACTGTTCAGCTCTTACCTTCTGCAAAAAGTCTCTAATTCAGTTTCACCCTCTTTTCCTCCATAATTTCCACTGTAATGAAATTTGAAAGAAAATCTCAGATATATTGAAGAGGATAAATTTTGCTCTAGCACTGTGTAAGGGTGTCTCAGGTTACTCATGAAATCTCTAGGGGTATGTCTGAAAGACATGTCTTTGAAGCTTCAGCAGCAAATGGTATGAAAGACAAAGGGAATTGTCTTGAAACCTGAAGAAGTTCCGATAACTTTTGGTGTCATACCAAAATACAGGAGCAGAGGATTTGACTTTGACGGACATCAGAAATTTGACAGTCAGTTAACGGACAGTGTGACTAAGCCATATATCACAAATAGGTGTAATTTGAGTGGGACATATTTCTCTTCTCAGGATTTGAGCACTTTCACTCTATCTGGCAAAACTTACAAGCATGCCTGCAGCCTCCAGCCCAATCAAACCCCAGAAGCCCTGTCCAAGCTCAGCCCAAAGAATTTGACCCCAATTCACCTTAGAGCAAGCTGTCTCATCCCATTTAATGTTAGCTCTGGTCCTACTCAGAAACACGGTGTACTGCTGTAGGCCAAAAAGATTTCTCTGAATAGATTGGGGTAACTGAGAGGGTTTGTCTGATGTGTGAGCCCGCCTTCCTGGCTGTCCTTATTCAATCTACCCGCCTCAATAGGTAATATTAGCAAAATATGACATACTATGTTACGTGCAAAGTCTATTTAGACATCTAGTATTGAATCATGGGTATGTCCTTAGGAGCAACAGTTTTTTGGGTAACTTGGAGAGTTACCTGGATATTTAGACTGAAATCTTGACTCCTGCATTCGACAGGGCTAGTATAACGTGGCAGTGGTACTTCTCGCAACAAGACCTAAACAACAGGGTGAAATGAAATATTTTTGTCTTTTCTTAGATGGGCTGGTAATGTTCAACATTTGCTGTGGTATTTTAAGGGACAGTGAGAAAGTGCCTGCCATACTCACATGGTGAAAAAAAAAGACTCTTGCTTCTCAGTGCTTGCTTATCACCTCTTTGTTTGAGCCACCACACCTGAGTATTTCCAGTCCAAGTACTGCAAAGCAAAAGATGCTTGCTTTGGCCATGTCCTCTTTCATGCAACTCTCCTCGAACAAAGCATGACCCTGAAGTGGCTGCAATTTGATGTCTTGGTTTGGTAATCCCTGTTTACAGTGCTGCTTGCTGGTGGCTTCCTCATCTCCTTCCCTGATCATCACCAGGTTCACTCCAGCCGGTCCTGCGCTTCAGTTTGTCCACCTCCCATCTCTGCCTCATTGACATGCTGTAAATGTAAACACGTTAAGTGCAAGACAGCATATGCAATTAGGACCTGCTGTGTTGGCTTCAGTGTTATGGTCTGGTCCCTCTGTGCAGTTCAGATAGTCAAAGCCAAATTTGGCTCCAGAAGACCAGTGGAGAATTCCCCTTGTGGAGAGAAGGGGAGAGAAAAAACTTGTATTCCCAGCAGAATTAACTCTTGTGCCAATCATACGTCTCTGACAAGTTGTGCAAATAAAATCTGGCAACATGGACATAAGCTTTACTTGAAATTTTTCACCCATGCCCTGCCCTTAGACGTCTAGTCTGACCGGTGCCAGAGTTGGCCATTGCAAAGCTGGAGAGTGGTTAACAACACATTTTTCCCTTTTCTACTCCTTCAATTTATGCACAAGGAATTATACTAGATTAGAGCATGTTACTAAGAAAAAACTCGTTCTATCACAATCAGTTTTTGAACTGAGCTGACAGGTGAATTTGTGTACAGTGTTGCTTGTCTTTCACAGAAACACTGTTTTAAGTGCAAATCCATGTGAAATGCTTAGAAACCATGTTACCAGATAGTTAATCTTTATGTCCTGACATTAAAGACTGTATAACTAGAAATGTTCATTTTGAGGGGATTCTTGTAGGTTTCTGAATCAGATTTGTATTTTCTGTGGCCCTATTTGCTGCAGCGAGCCATCTGTCCTGATTTGGGGACTGGCAAAACTAAAGTGGAGATTAAAAGTGCACTTTTAATAGTGTAATTATTTAATGGAGTATTAATATTATTAATCTGTTTTATTACAGTCATTCTAATCTAGTGGCATTGAATACAAATGGCTTCAAATCAATTCCATTTGTATTAAGGAGTTCTTCCTTGGGGTTACTACCACTGTGAAGTGCTAATCCTTTCCTCGTTGCCTGTGATTATAAAACCTGTCATCCATTCTTCTCAGCAGCAGAGGGAGAAACTGTCAGCTGCTTTTTACTTCATGGCAATAGTCTGGGGGGTTATGAGGATATATGAAAAAATGGATTAACCTGAAACGTGAGCCACAGAACAAAACCTTCGTATGTTCAAGACCATAAGACCCATAGTGGGTACCTCCAAGGGCTGGGCACAGAGGATAGAGGCAGGTCCTAAAGAAGGTTACAGACAGGAGACCATGTACCTTCTCAGAGGAGCCCATGGTTGTTGGGGCTCGACTGGGCTTGCTCTGGATAGTGTCAGGTCCAGGAGCTCTTTCTGTCTCATGGCATTTCATACCTGGAAATTTAGAGGACTTGGCAACTCCCTGCCTTTGGTCGTGTGCTGGCTCAGCTGCTGCACCTGAATTGCTTGTGTGAAGGGGAGTCTGTAGGACTGTGGCCACTGGATGTCGCCTGAAGAGATGGATGGGACCTGGGTAGAGATGGTCAAGTGGAGGACAGAAGCTAACAGAAGAAAAGAGGTAGTGTGGACACCCAGGTGCTTCAACACAGCTCTGCACCTACAGGTAACCACCCCCTCAAGACAGGCTCTGACTACAATGCCCACAAACCATACTGGAGCCAAGAACAGCAAAATAGGGTAAAATGGAAACATTTCATCAATTTTAATCTGAAACTCTATATTCTAGTTCTTATAGTATTCTTACAGAATTCTAGTTCTGTATCAAAATGAATTCACCAGTTTTTGTTGATCTGAAGTTTTATTCCATGCACTCTGTATTTTATGTTGCTCTTGGTTCAAAGCTGAGTAAAATACAATTAAAAAAAAAAAAAAGAGTCACATTTTACTGTTATTTATGAGACTCTTGTCTCACACTTTGGTGTGAGGTCTGTGGTTTCTAGTCTAGACCATCTAAGTGTGAAAGCTCTGTTTATTTATTTGTCTCCTAGGTGATTATGGCTAGCTTGGATGAATGCATAAATCAAACAGTGGTTTGTCATATTTCTTTCTTTTCTTTAAAGAGCAAACACTCATATGACTATAGTGGACTAAAAAAAATTGTTCTAATACTGCACCTTTGGATCTTAATGCTATTGTATTATAATGCCTTAGGGTGTGATAGTCTGGACGGATAAGCATTAATCATTCTTCGCTGGACCAGTTTTCTGGAAGCAGAGGTAGCAGCAATGAAGGCTAACTATGCACGGGACTGTAGCAGCCAGAATGGAGCCAGCAGGTCCAGGGAATTGGTCTTTCTCTCCATCCAGCACTTGTATGATACATCTGGAGGACTGTGTCCACTTTTGGGCCCCCGGTATAAGAAAGGCATCAAGAAACTGGAGCAAGTCAAGCAGAGGGCACCCAAAATGATCAGGCCTGGTGTACTTGCCATCTGAGGAGAGGCTTCAGGACTGGGACTTGTTCAGCCTGGAGAAGAGAAGGGGACAGTGGTCTTACTACTGTCTACAGCTGCCTAGTGGGAGGTGATGGAGAAGACGTAGCTGGACCCAGCAGTGCACAGCGCAAGGACAGCAAGCAACAGGTAGACATCAGAGCAGGGGAAATTCCACCTGGACATAAGAAAAAAATAATGTTCACCATAAGGTGAAGATTTGCAACAGGTCCCCAGCGAGCTTGTGGGGATGTTCCTAGACATTTTCAAAACTTGACTGGAGGAACATGACCCCACTTTGAGACTGAACTTGCTTTGAGTGTGGGGGGACAGAGAAGATCTCTGCAGATCCCTTACAACTGACATTATTTTACCATTCCAACTTCTGACTGGAATGCTGAGCATAGACTTATGCAACTTCAGAAATTGGGGTAATTAACCAATACTATATTTTAGGCAATTTTAGAAGGAATTAAAAAAAAAAATAAATTTGGGATCATTTTTGTGCTTATGCAAAATCAAATACTGTCAGCTGGCAACTTTCCCACACCTTGACTTCAATAAAGTAAACTATTTTGTTCATGGAACGTGAATTCCACATAGTGAGGCACAGTGTTTACTTTAAACACAGAGGTACAATACTGGATATATTATACCTCTGTGAGAGCAGATGCTCTTTTCCCTGGAGAATCCCAGGTCTGTGCTCAAATATAATGGGGTACAAGGCTAGTTTAGACAGCAAGATGGAAAATACTGCTTTTATGCATTTAAAATTCAATTCTAATTTTGTCTTTTTCAAGTTAGCTTATATCATCACCAACAAAAAAAGAGGAATAGTCCCACATGAATGTGAAGAAAATTATTTTCTAATGCAATGACAAGTTGTTCCATGAGCAGCAGAATTGATTAGATTCTGTGTTTTTTTAAAATATATGAACGTAAATGAACCATTTCTCTGTGCTCAGGGCTCTGGTGGTATTTTTATCCTATGCAGACTTCCAGTGTCTTTATAAAGGTTTGAATTCTTGCTGCCACCTTTGATTTAATGAGGGCAATGATAGGAGCTTTATCTCATATGGGAGTGGTGAAATCTGCAGGACTATAGTGTGCTTGAATCTCTGTAAGATTTGGTTCAAATTAGAGAGTTCAGAGGTTACTAGTGAGCGTCACAGAGAGGAAGATGGATATGCATATGAAGTCTGACCATTTAGGCTTAATTTCCTTAGAAAACGTGGTTAAAAATGTAAATGTTAAGATTCTGAACTAGATTTAGTTACATAATTGCTTATATGAACATTTCTAAATATGTTCTTCCTAGTTAGCAAAAAAGTGCCAAATTTGGGATGAAGTTTCTATTAACGAACAGACTTTAATGTCCAGCTCTTGAAAAACATTGTAGTTGATGATAAGGAAAATTCAAAAAAGCAAACCATTCAGAAGACAACTAAAACTACTGATTCAAAGCCAGGCTCTCAATTTAGTAATTCATCTTCTTATAAACTAATTTTTGCCGAATAGAATTGAAATTAAGACAATGGAAAAACAGACTGATGCTCAACAGATTTAATTTTCCTATGACACAAGTGGCTGAGCTCTAGAAACTTCTTAACAAATAAACATGAAGATTGTTGTCACCTGATCTTGGCACGCATCTTTCCGTGATTTGAATCAAGAAAGAGTCATGATTCTTCTATCCATATGTTTGATCTCTGCCAAGCACAGTGGCATAGACATTGTGAAGTCATTTTACAGGTTTGTAACCTCAGTGTGCAATTAATCTCGCTTAATATAATCTATGTATAAATTAGCATTCAATGCAAAACTAGCCCTTTTAGACTGTTTTCAGTCAAAGAAAAGAAAGGCAGAGCCTGACTCAGTTGACTTCTAAGACAAATGGAAAGAAGCTACCTCTGAACTAGTCCATCTTTCTCCAGTGACAGTAGGTAGGGACTAAATGGCCACCTATGACTAGAAATCTAACTCTGAGACACTCAAAGTTAGGTGAGGTGAATCGTACCTTTACACACCAAAAACTCCCTTTTGTCTCATAGAGATATTTTTTTTTCTTCCCTCTTCTGAACAGCAGAAATCTGCTGTCTGCGTTTTATCCTTCAAATTCATAGCTTGTGCCAAGGCTATATCATTTTGCGTCTGAAAATAGAGTTATACATACCCAGTGCTTCCCTTCACAGTGCCCTCAGACTTGGCTGATAAAATATTTCAGTTTTTTTAATCAAATCATTTTCACCAGTCAAGACAGACAATATGTGGCTGTCCTCTCTTACACAAGGAAAATCCCTGGCTTTTCATTGTCTGGTTATGTGTTTAAGTGCTGCAATTACCACATGATGTGTTGATGATACTGAATTTTTTATGCTCTATTTTCTTCTTGTCAGAATAACTCTAACAAAACCAAACCTCCCATAACTGAGTGTCTTCTCAATGGAAGCACGAGGGATTACTCTGTAGAACCGTTTAAAGTTTCTGGAGAAAAAAAGCTTGTGCAAGCTATTTATTTATTATTTATTTATATTACTATTTGAAATTTATTCAAAACCTGATTAGGCACAGTCCTGAGCAGCCTTCTGTAGGTGAGCCTGCTTTGAGCTGGGGGTTGGACTAGATGATCTCCAGAGATGCCTTCCCACCTCAGCTAGTCTGTGATTCTGTGAAATGACATGAAAGCTGAGGAAAGTACCACAGGGTGAGTGGGTGACACAGCTCAATCTGTTTGAAAAGAAAGGCTGAAGGGTGGCTTCATTACAGTGTGCAGGTGCCTTCACGGGAAGGAGACAACGGGCACTAAAAGGGCTCTTCGGGGGGAAAAGAAGAATATAAGGACCAGAGGTGGAGGTAGGATAACTCCAGTGACAAAAGAAAGAAACGGAGAAAGCTTCTCCCAGTGATGGTGAGTTAACAAGCATTTGATATATCTTCCACTGCTTTCCCAGAAAGCCTGGTTTAGCCAAACATGAATAACCTTTTTGTTAAATACAAGTTATTCATAGCAGGTACACCAGGTAAACTAAATAGATCAGAGATTTACAGGACGCTTGCTTGGATGATCTAACACTTCAGTTACACCTAATTATTGAAGGACCTGTGTTTGATAGCTGAAGAGAATAAAATGAAATACAGGAAACAGGTTTTGTTCAGGTTGTTGCAGATTTGTGCAGTTTCATTAAAGGTTCAACAACAAGCTTTGTTCCTCCTGGGTGTTCTTAATGGTTGCCAAAACTGCCTGTTGACATTATATCACTTTTCATCAAGGGCTTACTTACAAGCAAACTGAAGGGTATTGGAAGGGTATTGGAAGTAATGAAAACAAGAGTGTTTCAGCATCTGCTCATGGGTGGACTGTGATGCAAAGGACAGTACACAGTGCCTGGGAATAGCATCTGTGCTTTGCAAGAAGCTTCACTGATGGGGTCTTTCTTTTTATAATAAAAGGTTTGCCTCATACCTGATGATATAAAAAAGTTAAATACACTGATGAAATAAGGTTTTAAAAGTTTTTAAAAGATGGTATTGATACAAAGAAAATTTACAGCTTGGACTCACCTCTGGAGCTTTTAATCCAGTACAGGAGATGGAATTTCCCCACGAGGATGCTGTGGGTGTCATATAATCTGCCAGAAAAAAAATTGCTTTGTGGAGTGAATCTATCTGTCAACATAAATATTAACGTGGTGTTGCTTGGCTTCACATGAGCACTACTTATTGGCCAGACACCGAAGCTATTATCTGAAATCTTGAGATCGACTGAGACCACAGTGGAACCAATGAATGTCAATGAGGCTGAAGCCTACACTAAACAATGTTGACTCCTAATGTAAACAGTGGTTTGGGGACTGAATAAATTAGACCACCTTAGAGACAGACTGTGTGTCCTTTCCTGGCACAATAAGAATACAAAATAGACATGGTTTGTTTTTTAAGTGGTGCTCCTTGGCCTTTCATTCGAATACTGACACAGAAAAGAGGGAGATAAGAAGGTTCCTACCACACTGTTTTCTCTCTGAGGCAGGAGGATGCTCATGATAAGATAAGTGTGAGGGACCATCTTCCTTGCACCCCATAGCATGGAGAGAAACAACCATTACCACGCCAGAGGTCATGGTTGTTTCCTGAACGCAGGGGTGGTGGTGAGGCTTTCCCTCCCATACACACAGTATTGGACCCTCTACAAACGATCCAACTACTGAATTCCTTCAACTTATCCTGCTGCATTCAGCGCTCAACCACAGAGTTGGAGACATTCTCCAGAACATACTTCAGCCAACCCTGACTGCCTTTTCTGTGTAGTGCAATGAAAACACAGAGGGAAGCCTCCCTGCTGTTAGGACACAAGCATCTGCCAGTAGTTAGCTATTTCAGAAGGTGACTGAATGAAGCCAGTGCTCTTCCCTAGAGATAATCGCCTGGCTCAGTGCTTACTCCTCATAGCCAAGTGTAGTAGCCAAGAGTCCCTGTTTGCTCAGCTAGTCCCAAAACAGCAGGAGACATTCCCTTCCTTTTCATACTTTTCCCATCTCTATCAGTTCAGTCTTTTGGAAGGTTAGTGCAGAGAAACTGCCTCTGGTTCCTCTATCTTTGTGTCTATATATAAGGCTATTTCAGGGCTGGGAAAGTGACAATCTAGAACATGAAAACTGGACCAAACACAACTTAAAAATCTCTTGACTTCTTTTATTCTGTAGGTTTGGGTTTTGTATTAGAGAAGGCACTAAATTCTGTGCCTTTTCAGTATAACTGAAGTTTTTAGAGTTAAATTTTAGAGAATGAAAAATAATAGCACATACCTTTTCCAGCCATACTGTAAGAAACTTCTTTTTAGTTACTATGAAATCACCTCTGGGCCTAAACGATCTAACTTACTTACTTTTGGTAAAGTAATATATTTGAATCCTTAGGGCTTTACTTTCTGCAGAATTATTATGTATCTTTATAGGAGTAAGAATAGATGACTTGAACTAAGCTATAGGAACCTTGCAAGCAAACTACAGAGTGCATATTCAGGACACCGAGCCGATGGCGGGACTGTTGTTACAAAGTGCAGAGCATCTAGCACCTGCCACTCCCATGAAGTCCAGCAATGTGCACTTCCCAGGCTTATTTTAAACAGCCACTTTGTAAACTTTTGTTCTAGCTCAGATGAATATTATCAAGTTGTGAACGCTGGGAGGAATAACAAAGACCTTTTATAAGAGAAAACAAAGAAAAGCTCTAGGACCCTGGAAAACTGCAGAAATGTCTAATTAAAGGGAAACTGAGCCTGGGTGAAAGGCTGTTTGCTGCAGGGAAAGAATAATTTTTCCATTGCAGAATAAAAACACACTGCAGGGACCAAATGCATTTTTCATTTGGCTGGTATCATCTTGCAATCATTCAATATCCACATCTGTTGATCAGGAGAGTCCTACTCACAGAAGCACTGCAGAATTGACAACAATGTCCATTTCATCAAATTAAAAAGAGAAAAAAGACTCTGTACCAAGGGACTCGGTTTTCCTGTCAGTGTATCGGTGTAGTGTGTTCAATTCTCTGCATTTGCCTTCTTTGCCCTCAGCTCTTCTTTGATAATGCTCAACTCTGGAAGAAAGCACAATGGTTAATATGCCACTGTGGAGCAGCCTAACTCTAATACATCAGTAAACAACAAAGGAAACCAATTCTTATTGCAAGACGTTTCAAAAAGGCAACGATTTGCACAGGGGTTTATACACAGTATAATAGTATTTAGTTAAACGGAGACATTCTTGCAGGTTACTGTGCAAGCAAGAAGATCAAGCCCATAAACCAAGGTTGCCCAATAAGAAACAAAGAATTAGTATAAGTTTAAGACATCATTAGGATTTAGGTTGAACATTAAGTAACAAAATGTGGCTCATTTCACAATCTCTGACTACTGTTTAATGTCCCTGGTACCAACTTATGATGCTAATATTATCACAAATAAAATTCAGTTTAGTATAAAATTTTATACCGAAGCAGGAAGGAAAAAAACCAAATCAAGAAATGTAGTTAAAAATATATCTATTACTGAGATTTTGTAATGGCATCTGCAATAGAAACTTGCAGAGAACGAAATCTTTTGCTCACCAAAAAACCCCATTTACAAGAAACTGAAACACTTTTAAAAATCCTTACTGGGTTTAACTTTGAAAAACACCTACATGGGAAACCTCTCCCAGTTTTCTTTATGTCTTCTAATTCTCCTTGGAATATATTTGTTGAGCCTGGATTGTCATTTTAACAGATATGAGAGAAGGCAAAGACTATTGCTAAACAATTTATTAAAATGGTCTTCGTATTTCAGATGAGAACTGACACTAGGCTTCTTGCATTAAACATCTTCCTTCTTCACATCTCTTGTGAAAGCTCTGCTCTTCCTCTATGCCCACAAGGGTCTCTTTCTTACATATGTTGAATAAAGTTTGACCTTCCCTCACAGTACCTTAAAATCAGTGAGGCTGTTTGAAGAAGAAGGTGCTAGTGTGTGTGAACAGGAATAAAAGAATCTCTTGGAGAATATTAAACAGACAGTAGAAAAAAATTGTTTATATTATATATACAGATACATATCTCCCTTACGGGGTCCTTTCACAGATTAAATGCATTCTGGTGCTTAGCTACAGTCACTGAAATCTGAATAAGATAAGTATATTCTCTGTTATTCTAAATATAACTTAAGTCAATTGTTGTTGGAGAGGAAACTAGAGATGGCTATGCTGCTATACAGAATCTGAGTAAATAAATGTAATGCAAAATAGGAAAATCAATTCAAGTCCAAGTCCACAGCGTACAATTTACCTATATGATTACTTGTATACTGAGATGTTTTCAGCTGCCCCAGAATGTACACCACTGTACAGTCTTTGAACAGTTTCTACTCTGCTTTTCCATTCAGTGTTGTGTGACTCTTTTCTGGCATCATGAAAGCCCTGTTTGCATTGAAGGCTGAACTTTCTTTCTGATCCATTTTATTTCTTTGCAGGCATGTTCATTTTGAAGTTTTCAAGCTTACTTCGGAAAATTTCTGTTGGATCTGTGATGATTTGATGAACTTATTTAATCAGCCTTGGATGGTATTGCAAAGCCATAGAAGCATACCACTTCAAGTGATTTCAGATTAGTTCAAAACCAGCAGGAAGAATCAATTACACAAAAGCTTTGCTTCTTTTCACTATTTGTTCATTATCCCTTCAGCAATGAGAATGAAATGTTTCATCTTTGTATTTCCATGCAAAAAGCTAATAAACCTTAGTGGACAAGCATCCATTTTTAATACACAGTGGTTAGGTTTGCCTTCAAGTTACATCACTGCTTAGAAGAAGAGTTTCCTTTGTTCTGACTCTTAGAAAATTAAAGTGACTTAGTCTCTTCTGCTTCCAAATCAATTTTTCAGGAGCTGACTAAAATGGCCTGGTTTTCAGAAGTGGTGAGCTCTCTCAAACTCCAGTGTGCGAGAGCTATAGGTGGTTAACAGCAATGAAAGCTCAAACCACATCTGCTAAAGAGACTAAATATGGATTTTGAAACCTCACTGTAAGCAGGAAAGCTTTGACATTTCAAACTAATAATACTGGGCAGATTTTTTATGTATTATTGATCTTTCTGGAAGTAGAGTCTTACCCTTTGGAACAGGCAATGAGATCTCTGGGAACTAAATGTGTTGTATAAGCACAATTAATTAGACTACATATTGCCACTTAATTTTTCAGGGTTTTTTTTCCACCTAGTAGCAGTGAGACAGGCTGTTACAGAACTGTCCAAAAATGTATTATTGAACTCTCTGAGCCTTTAAAACAGAGGCTGCATATGAACTGCCTGCTGGGACTGTCCCTAGCCCCTGCTAACTCCCAAACTCTCCCAGAGAGTATTCTGGAGAGTGCCAAAGCCATCTGATGTGGCCCAAATTGCACAGGGATAATTTAATAATGTGAATTTACAGTGCAGACAATTCATTTCCACTGCTTGGGAGTCTTCCTTGGAACTGTTTAACTTACAAGTATAGACATAGCTCTAATGTCCAGAGATGCCATCAGTGACTTTATTGATGCAATTTGTACAATAATTGCAAGTAAACCTCTGAAAGAGACTGCCTACCTACGTGGTGAGACACCGAGTCCACACCACAGGGTGCTTTACAGCTGAGGAACTGAGATACAGGGGAAATAAAGCACAGACTCTTCCCCACCGCTACTGTAAGCATTAACTGATGTAAAGGAAGCAATTTTCTTAGATTGCCTCTGTATCAAATATGGCTATAGAAGAAGCCAGTATGCATATCAGGAGAGTTTATACATGCAGAGATAGAGGTGTTTATGGAGGGAGACTGCAGTCCACCCAGGCCATGGCTGTGTTGCGCCATGAGTTTCTACACTGATGGGAAGGGTCATACATGGGCTCCCAGCTGAGCCACTACAGCTATGTCACTGCTGCTGGGAGACTGCACCTAGCCTGGAATAACTTGTGAAAAGTTGCATGCTAAGTCAGCATCAAGCCTGAAACTGAAAGCCGTTTTTTCTGCCCTAGGTAAGAGATAACATTGGTCATATGGTGGTGTTGCACAAAGGATGCTGAGACAGATTTAGATGCTTAAAGTTTTATTCATGGAGTCTGTAGCTGATGGCACACATCTACTCTAAAATTACCTTTGGGGAAAATACAAAGGAGGGAAAGAGAGAGAAAAGAGAAAATGAAAACTTTCACCCATGGCTGGTCATGAAAAGGTGCAACTGAGTCTCCAATGCAAGCCTCTTCTTCTGGGGATCCTCTCCAGGTGAAACTAATGATGATGATGATTTTCCACCATGTTTTTCCATAGTAACCATATAGCTTTCATCTCGACCTGCTCAAACTCCCTTCTGGATACTCCTTAAAACACTATTTGCTCTGAATGGAGCGTAAGTGTTTCACACTGAGCTTGGATATATATTATTGGATAATTCTAACTGGAGATTTAAATCACTATTATCTACTATGTTATTGATTAACTTTTGTTTTTCCTCTGGTGTAAACTAAAAGGTATAAAAGAAGGGATGGGAAAGGGCAGGGGGAAGGAAGGAGTCATTCTTACTCTGGTGGCCATTTCTTCCCATGAGAAATCAGACATAAGAATAATATCAGGGTCTGCAAGCGTGATGCCATGAGAATAACAGCATAAGAACAGGCAAAAACACTGCAGCAGCAGCTTTGGTGAAAAGTAACAGACCTGCAAGTGGAAAGCAGACTGCAGAACTGCAAGCGAAAGGACCTTAGCACTATCCAGGTGAAGGCACTCTACAATGGCTTCGTGTCTGCCCTTCTCTCTCCACTCCAGCTATCTTCTTATCTCCTCCAACACCTCTGCAAGAAGCTGGTAAGAGCTACAAAAGTTTCTCTGAGTGGGCTCAGGTGATCCTAACCATAGGCACAATAGTTCCATGTGCTGGGGATATGCATCAGCAATGAATAGTTGTCTTCTATGTTACTAAGAAATTTTCTTAGACTGCTTTATTAGATTTCATACATCTGTCTTCAAGATTTTATGCATGTCTTCCTCAAAATTTATTAGATGTCATGCATTTCTTGTGTTCCCAATCACACAAAATCACTGAGTCCTTTTTTATAAGAGAAGGTTTGCAACAGCAGGCTTATTCTCAGGCCAGTTGTTCCACGTTTAAAAGTCTGTTCCTGATAAGTCTGTGATTTCCTCCACATTCACTTATTTTACACCATCTGAGCGTATAGCCCTCTGGCTACAAGCACTAGCTAACTGCAGTTCCAAGCCATAAAATTCATTACAATATTAACTTGGCATGTGTTTCGTACAGTAACAATTTTCCAGGACAGTAAACTTTTCCAGGATAGTAAACTCACAATATTTCCCTGGTTGCAGTTATACATTTCAGTCTGCTGCCAGATGCTGCAGATTTTCCTGAGTCTGGCAAAGTTCCACAGGATTTAACAAAATTGTTGTTGGTATGTATCATTACTTAAAATCCGCTTTGAGATATTTATTATTATAGGTCAAAGACACCAAGTTCAATGGAAAGAAAGTTGCAGATAGAGCCTTGAGGGTGCCCGTTTGTTGTGTTTTGCAAGTGAGACTCCAGCTGGTACTGTGACCCCTTTATGAGGCTCAGTATAAGCCTAGAGGCAAGAGGCTGGGAGGAGAGCAAAGCAGCAGTGAGATGGTACCAGTCACTTAGACAAGCACAGAGTCCCAAAATGTCTAACTGTAGCTGAGTTTGGATGCATTCAGCCTGAGAAGTGGGGCTTTGGTGTTTATGAGGAGCCTCTCTCACAGCTGAAAGGCGACTTGGGAGTCAGTGGAAGGGCATTTGCTTGCAAAGGTAGCAAGTGATGGCTGAAAGCTAACACCTTCAGCAGAGTGAGATCAGTTGTTTGCATTCTGTATGAGATGTTATTCCTTGCAAATACAGGTAATGAGGTAGGCTTGGGCCTGGTTCAGCAAATTTGTGAGTGACAACTAGTGAAAGAAGCTGTCAACTATTGTGGTAGACCTAAGCTGGGGTGGGGACTGATAAATAATGCTGGGTACAACAAATGCTGAGAAGCCGACAGCAGTTGACAGAAGCCTGTAGTTCATCTGAACCAGGCTGGACTTGGTCATAACTACAAATACACTAGTTAGTCCCCAACAGCAAGAATGTACTTGTCAGGCACCTGGTCTGGATGGCAATTGGTGTACATGTTGAAAGGGGAGAGGAGGGGAAAAGTGTGTGTGTATATACACGTATGTACATCCACCTATCCATACACAAATTGTTTGTGACCACGTAACAAATATGCAACATGAAGTATTAGAACACGAAATGTGCAGAAAGAAAGGGGGGGTTGGTAAATTCGGCTGAAGGGCTTGTGCCCCACTGGCTGTTGTTGAACAGCGTTGTGCTGCTTAGCCGATTGCCAGTCTGCCTGAACCAAGGAAATGTGAGTGATTATTTTGGTGCCAAACTGAGTTCTTAGCAAAACAGAACAATGATCATTTCTGGAGAAGCCAAACTCTGAAGAAAAGCCATTAAATCACCATGGGTCACATGACCTCCTCCTGTATTCAGTTATTATTCTCTGACAGTGATCAAATGGGGAAAATATAATCAGAGGAGTATGGAGTAAAATGTGCTGTTCTAACTTCTGGGAATGTTTAGTAGTGCAAGAAGATAATCTCTCTGTCTTTATGTCTCTCTCCTTAAAATTTGAGTGAACTTCTATAAGTCATATGTAGGGATTCTCATGGTCTTCTACATCTTGTGATGTAGAGTCGGGGAGGCACAGACATGGCTCTTATTCCATGGCTGTATAAAGGATGGGTAAAAAGAGACAATATCTATAGCAAGCGTTGTCCTGGTTTAGGCAGGTACATGTGGAAAGTATGATGACGAATTTCTTAGAGCAAGTGAGTCAACAACAAACTCCATCAGACTTTAGTTTTCAGTTCTTCAGGATCTAAATATTTCACATTGAACACAAAATGATGCTCTCTTCAGGGACAGTTAGGAGGCAGAGTTTGTTTTCTTTTCAAACAGGTCTTCTGTATTCCCATTTTGACATTTTCTTTGGTTCCTTGTTGAGCAAGGGTACTTTAATGATTCATTCTCTTGTCCTTGCCCAGGATTACAAGAAGCAACAGATTTTTTCCATTTTCCTGCCTCCGGTCCACCTGAGACACTGTCAGGCTCTAAATATGATAAGATCAATCTTGATTAGATTCCTACAGATATGTGTATTGAGGCAAGCTGTATCTCATTCTGTGCTCAGGTCCTGCATCTCACTTTTGAGAATATTTATTATTAATGTCATTGCTGCTTATCATCTCTTCTGCTATTAAGACAGTAAAGCCAGGTAATATTTAACTTTGAAAAGTCTATTTCAAGTTGTACCACCAATTCAAAAGTTTTATTTACTCCAAAAAAAGAACTTAGTATGCAGCAGAAAAGAACAACCAAGCTCACCTGTTGATAGATTTGTATTTTTTTTTATCTGATACCCAGACTATTGTAGAGCCTTGCAGAAAGCATCCGCTCTCAAAATCTATTTGTGAATGTTTGAAAACAGATTTAATCCTTTTACATTTCACATTTTATCACTTTGCAAATCACATTAGGGGCAGAGGATGAAGAAATTGTGAACGCAATACTATGAAAAGTAGTTGCTTAGAGAACAAAATTTGGTAACAGACAACTCCCAGCCTAGCAGATTATGCTACTCTGAGATCCAGAAACTGAATTTCAACTTTGACACTTGCGAAATTGCGTTAAAAATTAATAGTAAGCCTACATTAACTACTAGAACAGTTAGGTATGGATGAGCTTCTTTTCACTGCTCAGCTTTTTTTCAGGGACTTTGAAGGCTTTTCCAAAAAAGAAATCATGTTCTACTTTGAGCTGGAATTGACTCTAGGAGTTCTTAGAAGAGGCTTCAAAGAAAGGAAAGCATACAACCAGAAAGTGGCCAAGCTCAAGTGAAGCCAGTCAACACGCACTGATTTGTACCACCAAGGGATCTGACCTGCTGCTCTTCAGACTCAGATTCAACTCACTGTTAGATAAGAAGTTGCTATGTATCACCTAAACTGCGGTAACGGCTTACATTTGAGTGCTTTACATGGGAAAATGCCAGGTAGCTCACTGCAGTCCAATTTCATGCAGATTAGATTAAATGGTAGTTGCAACAACATGGAAAGTGTCCATGGGTAGCTACTGTGGTTCAGCTTGTTACACTACTCTAACTTCTTAACTACTGTAGCAGTAATTAAGCAGAACCTTTAATTCAAACAATTTGGGGCCATGAGATGAGTCTCACTCTGGGTCACATTCTCCAATTTGACAAACTTTAGCCAGCAGATGGTCAGAAAAAAATAAACAAAGGCACCTTCATGCACCTGAGGTTGATTTTGGTCCCCAGTACAGCTTAGGGAAATTTACCTGATCCCCCACAGCTCAAAGGCATTATTTCGTAGCTAGACATCACAGAAGCATGTTGTAATTCAAGTATGTCCCTGTCTGTTCCTGATGTACTGGACCCCTGGGCTTGGAAAGGAGGGTATCTCCTGCTGTGCTGCATCTACACCATTTTAGCATTCCCTCTTAACAGACAATGCCAGCTCTGACCGCTGCATATCAACTAGCATCTATATTTACTGTGCAGGAAATATCTTCATAAATGGCAAAAATCCACTCCCGTTACAATGTTCTAATTCTTAAACTGTTCTGGCTCCTATACCCTGAGGCTAAGGAAAGGTATTTTTTGCTGGGTCTCTGAAGTAGCTGTCTCAAGAGAGAGGTGGATATTTTCTGCTCAGTATTTTAATTGGAGGGCCAAGCATGTCTTCACAAGGACAAGTCACTGATGCCCTTGGGGCAGTCCTGATGAGTATAATGCATTTTCTCATAACTGGAGGCTAAGTAGGCATTTTCAAATATATCATCTGCTAGTATAATTAATAGATGCCTATATTTATATATCAGAGCTGAGTGATGATGATAAAAAAACCTCTTAGTGTTCAACACGTCAACATATTAAATAAGACTGGGATACCTTGAGCCCCAAATGGCTGTAATAAATATTCCCAACTTTTCCCTAGTTCTCCTTCTAGCTGTCACACTCTCCTTTGTTCTGATTAATAGAATCAACCTTCTAAAGTTAAAGATAAGAAATAATTTAAAATGGCAAAATAAGATACCTGTTGCGAATGCATATTCTGTTCAAGACAGAGGAAGAGAGTGACGTAAGAGACTTCAGAGTGGCTTTCAGCAGGGGATTTAAGAGTGTAAACAGAAAACTTTGTGAAAGACGTTCTCCCCCATCGCATCTCTGCTCCCACTCTCTGGTGGATATGCACTCATACTTTGTTCACAAAGTTTATGTCTGTTGTCTTTTACACTCATTCTGCACAGATAACAGCTTTCATAGGTATTAGGCTGGCAAAACCCATACCCTAGAGGTCTTTTATATTGTCTTTTTTTCCATCTTTCCTCAGTTTCTCTGGTGTCTTTGATCACACTGCCAATATGCTGCAAAAGAAGTGCATTCATTCACTTTAGCACAAGAAGGAAGTGGATTCCCTTGGGGTCATGGAAGAGTTGTTCACAAAAGACCAAATTCTGTTAGCAGATCTTTAGGCATCATACAACTCTCTACAACTAATGACTGCAGCTGGCAGTAGCTGCTCTTTTCATCTTGGACAAGCAATGTTACGTTCCACAAGCCTGTCTCTAC
>WAAD01018855.1:50760-80918 GCA_013389945.1 Fregata magnificens
GAATCTGCCATTACTTCACTTTTTTTTTGGGTGCGCTTGAGGCAATCTTTATCTCTTCTACTGTTAGATGTTACAGCGTAGGCATGAGTACAGTTTAAGTTCCAGATTTTTAATCTTTAGGTCAATATCAAGGTTTGGAAGAATCTGTTTTTCAGAAGACAGAGAAGGTGTATATGACAATTTCAAGTACACACATCTACTTTGCAGACACAACTGGGTGAGAAGAGACTTACCTTCTTTGCTTAGAGACGTGCTGAATATGAGAAAACATGTTATAACAGAGGAAAGACTGATTTGAAAGGAAGCGTTGCCTATTGGTAAATCACGAAAAGGAAGAGGACTGAGGGTAGTGCTGCTTTCATGGGTTGGTTAAGGTGTTGATAACGTTGGCCCAGAGTGATATGCTGTGAGCACTCACGGGGCATTGGCACCTGCTGTTTCTCAGGCTGCCTGTTCTTTAAAGCCAACCAAAAGGAAAAGTGCTAGTGGTAGAAAGAGCTGAATCATTGAGCAAGAGAGTAATGCTATCATTAGTCAGAAAATCTGTCAGACTAGTCACGCCTGGGCTCTCATTCTTAATATTTAAATACGTAAAAGTTTGTTTGCACGGTACCTTGACATGTTTTAAGAAAACAAAATCCTTAACAGTAAGGGGAATGGAGCTACTTTCTGTAGCTGTAGCCACTAGGGACTCAACAGAGACATGGGAAATCTCACAGAGTGGCTAGTGCCAGGCTAGACTCAGGGATGAGGAAGGCAGCCAGGTATTGTAAGAAAGAAAAGCCAGGGCTAGAAGCCAGAAAAATCAATGCTGTTTTTAAGCTGGTGGTGTGGGAAAGACCAATGGTCAAAGCTGGGGGAGTCAGGACACCATGGAAGACAGGAGGGGACAGTGGGTCCAGGCCAAAGCCAGGTGTTCTCTATTAAAAAGTAAGTCTTGGATGTTGAACAGTCAAACTGGAATGAGGACCTAGGACTCCAGCATCAGGAGTCAGAGTAAGCAGTTGGGGCTAAGTGGATAGAAGACAACTACAGGGCAAGACACATGCCAAGTGCCGTGTTGAGCAGTAGAAAGCAACTGGCTCACATAGTTCTCTTGGCTGAGCTGAGAGCTTGAGTGAGGCCCTGATCCCTGCCGCAAAGCTCAGTTTCCCAGGGCCTGACAGTGACACTGCTAAAAAGCAACAAGAAAAACTCTCACTGAAGTTGTAAAGATCATTCATAAAAATGCACATGAGCACTGGTGCCCGAAAACCAGATCCCCTTATTAGTGTTTTCAAGTGCCTCTGAGAGCAGGGCACTCAGCCACCCCTTTGGAGAGTGAAAGCAGTCTGCAGCTTTTAAAAATTATTTCCTTGTAACAGCATCCATTACAAATGTACTGTGTTTTATTCCACCATGTGAAGTGATCCCTGTGGATCTCAGAACAAAGCAACATGTGACCTTCATGGTGGAGTGAGACCAGTCACAAATACCTTGTAGAGCAAGAGAGGTACGACAGTGCTGAGTGATTTGGTACTTGTAAGGAATTGGTCCTAAATCCTTGGGAAAAGCAGAAAGAATAATCTGTTTGTTTCAGCCAGTTTTTCTCCTTTGGGAATATGCTAGAGCAGATTATGAGGTCTTGAAATGGATTCGTTCTTGGAGCACATGATTCTTCGAACATTTATCCCACTGCTGCAAATGAAGATTAAAACTGTGTGAACGTGTTACCAGAAGACAAATCTTGTGGAATTATTCCTTTTTTTCTTAGGCTGTGCTCAATTCCAATCAGCAGAGATACCATACTTTGTTATTAATGATCCACAAGTGAAACGCAGTAATTGACCATGTGTGAGCCTTATCCTAATGCAAGTCACATCAACAGCCTTTAAAAGGACATAATAATAGGAAATGAGGAATTTGTGGGACAAATGTGTAGCCTGTGTGTAAAAGGAGTGTGCGGTGCCACTCGTCCTGGCCTTCATCATATCCACGTATGTGTGCTCGTCTCCAGTTTCTGCAAAGCCTTTCTTTCCTATGTTCATCCAACCATACCTTATAGATCCACCTCTATCAGCAACGGGTTGTCTTCAAGAATGGAAAGCATGGTCTGAAGCAATGGTTTTAGCTGGCATTTCAATAGCTTGGGAACAAGTGTGTGGCTAATTAGCTGGGCTGATGATTTGTACTATGAGGAGATAAGGAGACTTTTTTTTTTTTTAAGACCTAAGAGACCTAGATCTCTAACTCCTTTCCCTTAAGGTACCACACACTAGTCTGGCAGGATGGAGGTAACATTGCTCACAATCACATATGCCAGTTATGCATGTTGTTTAATTGGCCAGAGCCAACTCACTAATTTTAAGAATGGCCTGAAAAATTAACGCTGATATTCAAAGTGTCTATCAGCCTGCCTTCTTGGAACAAGAATCCCTTAAAAACCCCAATGTACAGCCTACTCCTCTAGTTCTTGTTCAAACAGCGTTTCCACTGATATCAATATAACCCTACCTTCACTGTAAAGTCTTGGGAGAGGCTGACTGGAAACTAAATACAGCAGCTTTGCCATCGAAACACAAACTGGGCAAAATTCATTATGCTTGTTTTTTCCAAGGAAGTATGATAATTTTTTACTAAATTGAAATAGAAACTTGAAATCCACCTTGAAATAAACTCACAGGAGTTTCCTGGCTCACAGTAAGTATTAAAGTACAGCTTGATGTTTCCATATGATATTATAGGTGGATACTAATTTACAGGCCTTATCTTGCAAGTTGCTAAATATCCTCCGTACCAGTTAAAGGCAGGGGTAGTGGATTTGAAAGCTGGTCAGTACTGAAAGGGAAGGAGCCCCTGCTTGTTGATATTTTCAAGTCACACTGTTTTCAAGCTTGTACCATGACCAAGAATTGCCCTTGAAAAGACACACCTGAATTATCTCGTGTGCTATCTCTTTCTTTTCCACAGCAATCTTATTTAGCCATGACTCATTTTTTGAAGCCATATCCCTCAAGTATAACTAAAGGACAAACTGTCTGAAGAACCACGTAAATAATAAATCCTATGTTTAAATGTCAACCCTAAACAAAAATCTTAAAAGAAATACCATTTAACGTGTTTCTAAATTATAAGAAATAATAGAATTTTGCAGAAAACCAGGCTATTATGACATTTGTTTATACTTCATATTAATGTCAAGCAGGCGTTGCTCCAGGAGTGATGCTGTTCTCCCAGTTGGTTACAGTTGGGTATTTGAAACAGCTGCTGCTTCTCATGAAAATCAGTGGCCTCTGTGAGTCTCAAAAGCTTGCCCCCCCCCCTTCTGATGCTAAATGAGTTATTGGATTTTAAACTTCATAATCACAGTTATCATCCATATTTCAATTTTCTGACATAATTCTCTCCATTTCTTTTGTTTCTTGAGACCCTTGCTTCACACTGCATTCTGCATTATACCATCCACGGACTGATTTATGGATGTTTCTCTCTGGAGTAAAAACCTAATTTGCCTTTTTTATGGACAAAATGTTTATACCCTGGTGTTAGATTTGAAAACCCTCTCATCCATACTGATCTAATAAGTATTTCTGGCTTGTAGAAACTAAGGATGCTTGCAGTAAATTCTGTTCTGACAGGGGCATCCCCTAGAGGGTCCATAAACTTTCACTGGCTACATTTCCTTCTTATTTAAAGTAAGGCAAAATAATAGGCAATAAAACCAAGAAAGAGGAACGTCTATACCCTATCAGAGGGCATCTCTTGATGAAACCCAAAGTCAGGGAAAGGAGCTCTGTTTTAAAGTGGAATAATCCTCGTCAAATGTTTAGTGTATCACAGACATTTTGCTGTACAACCAGCCTCCACATCTTCATTTTGACCCCCAAAATATTGTAGTTTGGGTTCCTTCCCCCCTTATCTCATGACCAGGGGAGGCCTGGCATCACTGTTTGTCTCTCAATAACAAAGGGCTGTCGTAGCTGCTTAGCTTGTGTTGCAGGTGCCCTCAAAGACTTTGAGTCCCTACCCTTCCATCAAACCTCCTGTGTGTTTTTCTCTGGACTCTTGATACCCCACCCACATCCCGGATGCTTGTAGAGCATCTTTCCCACATTTACCACATTCCTTTCTGTTAGTCTTATTTCCTTCTTTTCCTCAACAACATTATTATTTTTTTATTTTCCCACAAAATCTTCTTAGGAATAACTCATGAGTCCACTCCCACATGTCTTTGTTCCCTGCTCGTCTTCTGCCCATGAGGCCCATTCCTACCCAGTCAGCATCCCTACTTAATCTTCTGTCCCAGCCTTTTGGGCATTGGATTCACTCTTGTAGGAGTTGACCCACCGGTAGGAACCAGGTGCGGCTGGGGCTTCCTGATTATTTGATGTAGAAAATCACGAATACCATTTCCTGCCAGCTGAATAGCCCCCAGGCTGAAGAAGGACTGGTTGGAGAAGCGTGGTGAGAATCTGTTTTGCTCTGGGGTAGGATACAGCTGTGGTTTTCATCTCTCCAGTGGTTCCCTCAGGGATGGGAAGGGGAGGGACAGCATCAGTCTCTGCACACTCCCATCCCCTGGGTGGCTGATGACTGGGGAACAGACTATTTTGCTTCTTGAGTAACTTCACTGAATACGGTAGCACAGCATCAGAGTTATTCTGCTGGCAGGTTGTGCTTGTTAGCTCCCATGCATGAGGTGTCAAAATGCTTAGAGCAGCTTTCCAGGATGAAAGCAGCCATGGGCTGGCACAGAGGAGAGCCTGCAGGAAATCAAAGGTCTCCGCATGGGGCAGAAATACAGGTGTTAGTGAAGTTACATCTCACTCCTTCACTTATGCAAGGAGAAGGAAACTGGGCCTTTTTTCTTCCTGTTTTAGCACTAATTATTGGGCTTCAATTGTCTAACGTGGCCATTTCAAATGCCCTGTGTGGTTGCTGGTGACTGAGACCATCCTTGGAGACATGAAAGTAATGGAGGCAGATGCCTGCATCATATAAATCTACATAGCTTTCCTGGCTTCACCAGAAGTACGTTGGCCAAGTGCATTAAGTCACTGGAAGAAGCAAATCTATTACCATGAGCTCCCTGCAAATTGCCTTTCCTATCTCAAAGTGGTTATGAAATTTGAGGACTGGATTAGAGAGTGTGAGAGTGATTTTGCTCTACTAACTCCCTTAGGGAATAAAATAATTGAAATGGGTAATGAAGTATTCATTGAATTTGCTGTTTGCTCCCCCCTGCTAGTTATTTGTTCCGCTGAGAGCCTGTGTGTGTACTAGGCTTCCCTGGTATCTTTATATGTTTTTTGGGGAGTCACGTGTCTGCGATGGAGGGTGGCAACCTCTTTAACCTGGTCTGTTGTTGGGGAACATGTAGTAGTGCGGGTCTGCACCTGGGTCTGGAATATGGGAGGGTCTAAAAGACCGTGTTATGTAACACTCAGAGCCATCCAGTCATCCATTTGTTTTCTGTCATATCTGAAATTATCTTATTTTTTTTGAGTATTTTAGCATGTATTCTTGTCTCTGTGACTCACTTGCTCTACTTAGATTAAGAAAATGAGGAAAAAGAAATATGTGCCATTTTGTTCACAATTATGCAATGACTCTAATCACTGCAAAACACACCTTGATCGTCATCAGGTCCTTGTGGAATTTTACCATTAAGGTGGGGAAAAAAAAGAGGTTGAAAACAAGACATTCTCGTGTTAAAGACTTCTGTAAGTGAGCAGAAATACATGTATTTTTTCCGTTTTCGNAGGCATCTGAAGCCTTTTCCAGAGCTGAGAATAAGAAGGGTGTTTGATCTGGCTGAGAGGTGAGAATTTTCATTTGGGTATAGGAGGACTCAATTTCCTCCTTTTCCTGAAGAGATTTTAATGTTCTTCTCTGAGTTCAATGTTTTATGACTGCACTAATCAAGCACTGTATTGGGAACATCTGGTAGCTCTCTGTCCCTTTGGTCTCCATAAAGGCTTTCCCCAAGGACATTGGGACAATGTGGTTTCTTGTACAGACATACACAAATAATTTGTTGTTATTGTATACACAGCTCCAGAAATTGTCCTGCTGATCTGTGGCAGAGGCAAAGTCACTGTCTGCACCACTTTCTTTATCAGTGGAAGGGCAGAGACGGGTTGTTCAAACCTCAACTGGAAAACGTAATAATAAAATTTGCAAATTAAATGAAAACCCATTTTTGGTGATGGATAAACTTGATGACTGATTAGAGCCTCCCTCTACCTCCAGCATCTAGCTTTTATCACAGGCAACAAAATGTAGTTACATCTCTTATCTGTTGAAAACCTAGAAAGTGATATATGCTTAGCAATCCTGTGAATTACATTACTGAACTTCAAGCATCTAAATGCAGCATTTGAGTCAGAAGGCTAATCTCCCTAGACTCCTCATATAGTCAATGGAGAGAGAAAAGATCCTCCAACAGGCAATTCGAATATGTAAGTCATGTTCCTTCTGCAAATTGTCCTCGGGAGGAATTTCTTCCCTTCCACTATTTAGTGGAGTCCTGGGGCTGTCTGTCACTGCAGCAGATAGCTTTGTGGTCAGCTTGAAGACAGGCTGGAAACAAGCCTTTTGCAAGGGCTGAGGTAGCATCAAATGGCAGCTTTGAGGATGTGTCAGGAGTGCCGTGCAGCCCTTCTTTTCTTAGGAAATTAGTCAGATGAGGAACTCAGAGTTTCAGCACGCCGCAGAAATGTTTTGGACTGTGGGGCAAACACATTCTCTGCTGAAATCCCAGCACAAATCATCCCATTAGCCAGTTTCTGGGTCGGTTGCAGAAACTTATTTGTAGTGCCAGTGCGGATGCAGATGAAATGGTGCAGGAACAACTGCTCGCTGTTCAGGAAAGGTAAAACATAGGCACGTGTCTATAACAGATTGCTCTTACTTCTTTCCTCCCAACAATGTATATCTTCCTTTAGGTGTCTGGGCCAAGGAGAGCCCTTTGGAGGGGTGATTGTGTCATCCCTTAGGGAGCTACTGAGCTTGAACAGGTTTCAGAGGGCATGGAATGAGCCTGGGAAGAGGATAACAGGGTGGAGCTCATGTAGATGCGGCAAGATCACAGTCAAAAATGGAGGGTAAGCAACCAGGACACAGAAGTGATCACAGGAAATTTTTTGGTACCAAAGGGGACTGTGCAGAGCTTGCTGCCAGACAGTCACTTAACTGGCTGCAGCCAAGTGTAGGAGGAGGCCACCCACCTGTGAGGGCACAGTTAGTGAGGAGGGAGCGGTATATATAATTTGTCTTCGAGTCTTTTCTCCAGCTACTTTGATATTCTTTTTCAATTTGAAAATCTATTTTTCTCATTTTTGTTACTTTTTTTAGTATAAAACACTTGGGCATTCTGGAGTTGCATGCTATAAGGAAAAATTCTCGGTTACTCAAAGCTTCATCTGACATGGCTATTGATTGCCAAATGTGCAAACCAGTTCAGGGAGGGAGTGAATATCAGAGGTCTGCTCATCCAGACACCACGCTACTTTATAAAAAGACTAGTCTACCAAGTACAATATCTCTAAAAAAAATTGTTAATACTTTACAATATTTCAGACTCTTCAAAATTTGATTACAACTTGACATAAGGATGACTTTAATTTGCAAGTTTTCATTTACATCTGAAGTGTAACTACAGCCTATTTGGACAGATGGTCAGTACCTGCAAAAGAAAACTAGAGCTAACACAAGGATGAGTGTCACCTCCTATTTGTATTTCATACTGGAACTGGCTTTTTCTCCACCTCTCTAAAGCAGCACCTGCAAATTGCCCTTTGGCTTCCAAAATTTCATAAATGAGCCTTAGACAAAAAATAAGATCCTCATAGATAGGAACTGAAAGAACTAGGACAAGAAGCAAAAAGAAACAAATGTACTACAGATTCATTCATTGGCTTATCTCTAAATTCTNATGTGGAGAGTTCATCCCTACTAAAGTCATACATTGCTATGGATTTTAATGGAGCAGAATCAGATCTGAAGCAATTTGTCCCTGAGTGTGCAGGAATATAAAACAGAGCCAGGAATAGAAGCGATTCCTTAGACTGTGTCTGTAAAAATGTGGTTAAAGTACTGGCAGGCAATGTTTTAGTTGTTAGCACGGTTCCTGGCATGGTTCGGATCCATGAGAAAGCAAGGGATAGCCTGGGCTGGGGACTGTCCTCCAGAAAGCGGCATGGACAAAGCCAGCATGTTTTGGAGTGGAGTAGCGTTTTCCTATGTGGACTAAGTTGAGCCGTTTGCCCTCAGCCCTAATGAATGATGAGTCTTTGAATGCTAAATCATTCTTCTTTTCATTCAGCTCAGGTGGTAATATGCGTTATTTGAAGTTCTTGAGCAAGATCAGTACATGCAACAAGAAGTTAAGAACATATATCATTAATATTGTTCCCTTTTCCATGCCATGGTGCACCAGTTATCAATGCTTTACTCATGCTTTCCTTTTACTGGCTTTATTTTTTTCTTGTGTGATTTTCCTCCTCTGTGCAGGTACTCTGAGCAACCACAGTTTGCCTTGACAGCCCCGCAACACTGTGAATAAATGGAGTGGGTTCAATAATCCCGCATATAGGCAAATGGAGAGAAATTAAAATATCATGGGTCATAAAACTACCAAATTCCTATAGTGAAAGCAATGATCTGTTTTACATCTTCACAATGTTAGGACTTTGGGCACATTTTTACCAGTCTCCATTTTCCAAACATGAAAAATGTTACCTGACGCTATGCTTTGTCTGGTGACAGTTCTTAATAGAAGGAACTACAGATGGATGAATAACTGAATTTATGACTATTTGAGTCTTTTTTCCTTGAACATATAAAGGCTTATTTTGCATTGATAATTAGGTATTTTAGTTTCTGGGAATTGTCTGAGGATTATAATTAACTACACTGTCAAATGTGATGTGAATTAATTCTAAATCTGTGTTAGGAAAATGCTGCCTGTACATCCTTTTATATAGGACTAGGAACAACAGCAACTCCCCCACCTCAAACCCCAAACCAAACAAAAAAACCCCAACAAAAGCTTAAAACTAATACTAAGCAGTATGTGCCCCTTTTATCATCATCAAATGTGTCATGATCCTGTATCCATTTACACAGGTACACCTGGGGACTGAAGTCGGTGTAAATGCAATGCCTCAAATCTTGCTGGAATTCAGTAGCAAATCTGGCACAGAGCTGTTGGAAGTACATGGAAATTGGACTATCACACAGGAAGAAGGGTGTGATGAGCAGGGTTAGAATAGGAGACCTGGGATGAGCTTATGAAATAATTACAAACCCCAAATGGGAATTTATTGGCTGAAAGAAACAGTGGAAAGGAAAGGTCTATATATATTAATTGATCACAGGATGACTATGTGGCATGGGTGGGAATAAACTGTGAAGAAGGCAAACATGAGTTTGGGATGTATCAGGTGAGGGATTTCAGGTAGAAAGCATGCAAGGTGCTGAGCAGATCACATGAGGAATGCGGTTTACAATAGTTACCATCAAGAAAAAAGAAAGAGCTTTAAAGCCAAAAGACTTGCGGAGATAGTTACTATAAGTATCACAGAAATGGAGGAGCTGTTTACGTCTTCTCACACACCAGATTTTGACTTGCTCACTTGAGCACAGCCAAGATTAAGAGAAGATACATTTCTCTCAATAAGTACTTCAGGAGTAAAGGCATCTCCTAATGAGTTCAGATATTTTGGTTAAAGGCCAGTCTTGGCACAAGAACAAACAGGTATAATCTATTTTTCTACGAATTGGGTTTTTGGTTTAGTTAGTACAAATTTTAAGGTTTTACAGCTTTCTTGTGGTAAAAATGAGGATAAGATACTCTGATAAGGACAGACCAGTTAATTCATGAAAGATATATGACTGTATGTGAAAGATTATATGATGTGGCTGCCTGTGACATGAAAGAACAGGGATTCAGGAAATCCACTTTAATATTCCCCTGAACATGTACAAAGGTGTACTGTGCACAGTACTTCCAAGAGACTACACTGAGATGCTGTTCTCTGCTGAAGACAATGGAATACGTTAACAGAGCAATTTGGGACTCTGAATCCTACTTTCAGGTCTCTCTTCCTGGGAAAGTGTCCCACCACTAAGCTACTGAAGAGGAGGTGGACATGGTTTGAGGCTCTAATTCCTTATTTCACAGAGGTGCCTAGACACAGTTTTGAAGATATGTGTCTATCCTATGGGCTTGCATTTCTCTGATGTTTCCTCTTGAGTGTGGGGTCATCCCAGTGCTGGTGGGTGGGATGTTGGAGCCTCTCCTACTCATGCACAATGTGCAGGGTGTCTAACCTTGCTGTACAACCTCCAGCCCTTGAACTGGACATCTGACTTGTGACTTCAATACTTCACTTCTCGGTATTGCATTGTGAAATATCACATCACCTGTGCAGCCTTATTTCACATCTACCTTTTTGCAGAAGTCCACCTACTGCACCTTTTGGGGATTAAAATGCTGCTGTGTGTGAACAAGAAATCTACCTGGATAGGTAGGTTCACATTTCAGTAACATGAAATTTGATTGTGGCCTTTCAAGTACAGTTCACTTCGACAGCAATGCAGATTTACATGAGTGGTTATGTAAAAATGTTGTTAAAAACTTGATGGATGGCTGAGAGTGAACTCCATATTTGATGGACAAGTTATTAGTTGCTAGGATAAATGCCTGTAATAGACCATTGTCCCTATGGCAGTGAGAAGTTTTTGTGCCAATTTTTCAACATACGAATCTCTAATCTCAGCTGGTATAAGGTGATGCTGAGCCACGGGCTTTGTAAGTGTCTAATTCATATCCATTGAGAAGATGGCCCTTAGCAACTTCTTTTCTCGGTTTAACTTCCAAACCGCTTACTTGTAACTACTTCCTCCTCTAAATAATGGATTCTGTGACAGAGGTTGATTGTCCTGGCAGAGTTATGTTCATTGATTGTTAGGAAATGGCTTCCCCACTCAGTTACTGCTTAAACAACAAAATAGTAGCTGTAGTCACAGTATTTTACAGCAGTGTTTTGTAAATGGTTTACATACATCTTAATATCTACCTATCCCTGTCTATCTACTCCACCCTCTCTGCTGAACTTGCTACCGGATTGATAACGACGTGGGGAAGGTTGGTTTGAGCAGAGAGGATGATAATAATTTTTTAAAGTGTTGCTTCTTCTACCTGCTTTTTCTCCTGTTGTGCTAGTTAATAACAACATTTGTGTCAGCATTTTTATCGAGCACTAGAAAGAAGACAGAACTCTGCATTAGTATTGACTGTAAGTTCAGCAAAGCCAAAGTGGTTGTAGTAAAACGCAATGCAAAATAGGATGTTTTTCTTATTTCTCTGTGTTTTAATATTTCTTTCAGTAGGCTTCTGCTTTAAGATAACTGCACTATTAATCTAGCAGACATTTTCGGGTGAAATTTTTAAGATGACATCTGTGATATTTAGTAAGTTGAACACCAACATCAGAGTATGATTTGCTGTAACCTTTTTTACTTTGACCTGAGGCAGCCTGAGATTCATATAAGAGCTATACACTATGTCTTTGGGAAAGGCTGCCCTTAGGTTCTTGCAAAAAACAATTATTTCAAGAACTGCTTTTGAATAGACCCTCAGAAGACATAGGGTAGGAGAGCCAAGAGGGACTCTCATGGAACACCTTACTCATGATGTTGTAAGGACAGTGACCTAGCAAGTAGCTTGGCCTTGCATGTTCAACAGCATGATGATAGCTGGTTCCATAAAGCAGTGGTATAACTGTGACGTGGCTGTCATGACAGGTACAGGTTTTTCATTTCAATAATTGTTCATCAGGTGTCACTGGAATAGGGGAACCCAGGAGAAAAATCCTCATGTGAACAATTATGGATATCCTGCATACATCTAGAGACTTTCTAAGAGAAGGATGTGGTCACCGTGATCACGGCCAGAAAGCTCCTTTGCACAGCACAGACCCATGTGACTCTCATCGTGTAGGATTCAGGGACCATCTTGGACTGTTAGGGATTTCTTGGCAAAAAAAAGATGAACAGAAACAGCATCTATTTAGCAGCTTGGGGTGACAGACAGCTGTTCTGGAGAACAGCAGAAGCTCCTGTAAGAAAGCTACCCACATGCTATTTGCTTTCCTGCATGAAGTCGTGAGACTTATGAACACTCGGCAGTGGGACAAATGATGTATTCACAACTCCTGCTCTGGACAGGCAGGAGCAGGCGCAGGAGTCTTCTCCAGTGACTACCCAGTGTGTCACCAACAGCCCACAGCCTGTGGATGGGACACGTCACACTGGCCAGACTGAGGCCAGAGGTGGCCAACAGTGGTCCTTAGGGAGGAGGATAAAAGAAACAACAACAAAATGGGTGTTCTTGGGGGAGGGAAGGACAATCAGTTGTTCTTCATGGTTAAACCGAACTATTAAATATCCCTCAGTTTTACAAGCTTCTCCACTCTGCATCCGTAAATCCTCTAATTTCTGCTAAATCCTTTTGTTTCGTATACTTTGTCTTCCCATAGCATTTCTCCGCTTTGTCTTCTTTCAGTGCTCCATAAAAAGTGAACTCTGGACAGTAGGAGCTGTTGGTTTTGTTACACATCCGTACTATTCCAGGCACAATGGAGCTTAGATGTGAGTGGGGGTTCCAGGCACTATTTTAAGTATTCTGTAAATTATGATAATAGCACCAGATAATGATTTATTTTAGGTGGGGCCCTGATTAAAAATCAGTGTTAGAACCCAGGTGCTGGACAAGGAAGGGTAATTATTGACAAGGAAAGCAGTCCTGCTCAGGGGGTTATGGACCTGTCTGTAATTTTAACAATTTTTTCCCCAGAGATTAGGACACTGAAAATTGATTGGGTTGTTTCATTGCTGGGTAACTTAGGTATTTGATTAGCTTCTACTTCAGGTGCTGAGAGGCAAACAATTCCCACCATTCTCTTGAACTTAATGGAGTATTAACCGTGAAGCTGACTTTTGCACTGCGCCTCTCTGGTCTCCCTTTGGTTTGCATGCTGGATGCTTAGGAGTGGCTTTGCAGACACTGTACTCTCTGTATTTCCCTGGCTTCATTGCATCCTTGAGTGACAGCTACCTTGTGACTCAAGAAGGCGGCTGAGGAGAGGAGTGAGGATAAATGGCCGCTAGGTCAGAGGGTGCTGCTGGTATGGGAATTAGGAAAAAAAGAGAGTCTAATATCCCAGACTGTCATTAAAGATTATTCTTTGGGGATCATTACTTAGATATGGATGGGAAGGAGTCAGAAGTCTGGAGGAGACCTGGAAATAGTTGGAGGACGTTCAGAGCTTAAATGGAAAGTGAAAGGCTTACATAAAGGACAAAGTTGCAGTCTGCTCACTCCTGGTGACAGAAAGTTTTGAGGATGCTTTTCTGGGTCACGTTAGAAGTTAAAAAATAAATGAAATGTCTGGTCTTAATTACACAGGTGGGTTAGGTGTCCCATCAGTAAACATACTTACTTTAATTGGCTCACATTTTCTTTATCTGCTCAAGATGTTCTTCACAAAGAGTGTGAAATAATGAGATAGATAAGGAATGACTGTGTTTAATAAAAGCTTCCCTTTGAAAGGACAAAAATGTAACAAGGGGTAGTAAGGCAAGTCTATTTTTCTCCAAAATTAGCAATATATTTCCTTTAAGCTTTTCTTATACAAGCAAAGTTTAGTCAATTAAAAAGTTATAGATAATAATAATTGCCACTGCTCAGTTTAATACCATGTCTACTATGTCTGTAAGGCAGTAGGATAATAAGAGGGGGCTAATTAAACAGTACAGTCATCCGGGAGATTGCACTTAGTCCAACACCTGCCATGCTATCAGCTCCATTTCAGGATGTTTCCCAAGACTGAGTCTTACAGCCAGTATCAGCGGACAACACTCTTTATTCCTAGATGTCCTTTTATATAATTCTGAAGCATGCATCGCTTCCTTGCTTTCCAGCTGATCCAGGTACTTCTCTCTCACTCTCTTCCTCTGTGATTTAACACTTGCCCATTTTTCATCTTAGTTTCAAACGTTGGATTTTTTCTTTGGACCAAAAAACAATCTGCACAGGGCCCTGTAAAAATATCTTTCATAAAAGCTGAAGGTCATTCTTTACATGCAGATACTGCTTTAAAAGGAATGTTAATTTAAACGTAGTGTTTTTGTTTAAAACTCTTTTTCTGTTGTTACAAGTAAGCCTTTCCAGGGAAAATAAAAAAAAAATTCTCTAGGGTTTTCCAGTTTTATTATTCTGCATGTTTTGGAAGTGCTCTGGATACAGTTGATTTCCCCATATTCCTACGTAGTCCATTAAGTCCTTCTATAAATGCTTCAGCACATGCCTAACTTCACTCATGGGAAGTAGCCGCATGCAGTAAAGGGAACAATTCACATAAACAAAATTCTGCACAGGATTTTAGCAGGTTGTTTTCCATGGCACATATAGCAATGGACTAGGGAGTATTTAAAAAAAGAAATGCAATTACACATCACAAAGCTGGTCAGATCTAAGATGGCATTTAAAAAAAAGAGTTGGTTTTAAGGAAAAATTCCAAAGGCATTAAAGTGTTCCACAGGTGATTTTTTAATTAGTATTACTTATGCATTGATTTTTCAGGTTTCTATGGCTATACCTACAGCTGCAAATAAAGCAGACCGGGGAGTGTTTGCTAAGCTTGAAGCCAACTGGCATGATAAAGCTCATGTCTTGTGTCTCCTAAAATAGGGTGGCTGCATGGGAATTATCTACTGGAAACGCTGCCTGGATGTGGTACCCTCTGAACCATATCTGGGCTTTCCCTGGGAGGTTGTTAGTTGGCCTAGACCAAAACCATACCACGGACCCTGCTGATTCAACATGCTCAGACCTGCATGTCTTGTTTAGTGCTTTAATATAGATGTCACTTGTGATTCTCTACCCTTTCTTCAGCAGACATACCCCCTCCTATCTCGTTATACTAATCAGCAATTAGCTTTTAAATTCTTAGCCTGCTAGCTGAAAACAACAGGGATTTGTTCCAAGGGAAACATTCTTGAGTCTATGACAAGGCATCACTGCCAGGGGGTAAAAAAGTGATTACAAACATATACTTGTTTCTTAGCAACCATTGAGAGCTCCCCTTTCTAACTAATACTGTACAGTTCCTTGAAAGCCTTATTAGTTCACAGTACTGAAAGATCAATTAATCTCAGTTAGTTAATAATTGATAGTATGAATAATTTTTGTGAAATTCTAGCTGTGCCTGTGTTTAATGTTAAGACAAGCAAGCAAGACTTTTTGTTTTATCACTTATTTTTATAAAGAGCTTGAAAATACTCAAACACAGAACGTGTAAACAACAGAGATGAGTTTTCCTTCACTTGCTAGCTCAGTTCCTGCTTTACGCTCTTTGAAATTCTGGTAGCATAACTGGGAAATAGCTTACCCATGAAAGGTGTGATGAAGGAGTTCCTCTTGCTTTACCTGCAGCAACCAACAAAAGCAGAAGCAAGAGAGAATAGGTTTCTCCAAATCCTCCCAGCTTACAGAAGTGTTATGACATTTCATCATAATTACTAAACCAATCGTATATATATAGAGTGCCTTAGACAAAGCCAAATGCTTTATAGGTTTTAAGTCAGTGGATGCTGTATATGTGAATTCTCTTTCAGTAAGAAACCCAAGGGCATGATTTTATAACCACAAAATCTTTGGGATTACATATGAACATAGAGCAATCTATACAGATATGACTGTGGGACTGGGGTCTTTTTAGTGTTGTGACAGATTTATACCACTATCTATCATAATATACCTTCTCTAAGGTAACAGCAGATGGTGCTGGTAGATAGTTCCAAGTCCTGTTCCCTTGCTAATGTGTAAAAGTCCTGGTTTGGGAGGAGAAGAGGGTGTGCACAGACCTTGGGTAGATGTTGACTGTACCAAAAGAGGTGGTTTTTTCTGACATCATCTTGAATTGGGTGAGGTGCTGTTCAGACATTAGATTAATATTGTATTAGACTGCAGCACTTCAGAGGAGAAAAAAACCCCAGTGTTCTTTCTTACAACAAAGAGAGCATTGTTCTGAGCTCCTTCTGTGTTAGGATTGTTGCACAAGTGTTAGGATAAAGTCATAGATAGGCTAAACACGCAAGGGAGACTAAGGCATATTAGGTGTTTGCAACCCAATCTGAAGTGTCTCCACTCCCTCTGAATTATATGGTGAGAATCAGGTGTCTAAGAGGAGGAAGGTGCTTGCTTCCTGATGCTTTCAGTCAGAGGCAGATCCTGAAATATCTAAAAAATCTCATTTCCCTGAAAAAATTACTGTTGTCTGAGTTACAACAGTTAGCAGGCAGCAACAACACCTGATGTAGCTTTGTGGTCCTTCTCCCACCCAGCTCAATCAGATAAGAGCATTTTTCCCCTTCCTGGGAGTGAGGATAGGGACATAAAGCCCCTACTCCAGCATGCGCTCCAGCTTGCAGTAGTTGTTGGTTTGGGGATGGCTCTTACAGGTCATTTCACAGAATTACAGAATACTTGAGGTGGGAAGGGACTTCTGTATATCATCTAGTCCAAACGCGCCGCTCAAAGTAAGGTCACCCAGAGCTGTGTTCAGGCAGGTTCTGAGTATCTACAGGGACGGAGACTCCACAACCTCTCTGGGCAACCCGTGCCAGGGGTTACCCACTCTTTCAGGAAAAAGGTTTCCTGTTTCAGTGGAATCTCCTGTGTTTCAGTTTGTGCCCACTGCCTCTTGTCCTGGCACTAGACACCACTGAGAAGTTCCTGGCTCATCTTCTTTACTCTTCTCCCTACACAGGTATTTACACATTGATAAGATCCCTTCTGAGCCTCCTCTTCTCTAGGCTGAAGAGTCCCAGATCTCTTAGCCTTGCCTTATATGAGAGATGTTCAAGTCCCTTAATCATCCTTGTGGCCCTTCTTTGGACTCTCTCCAGTATGTCCATGTCTCTCCTGCTGAGGAGCCCAGCGGTCCTCCAGGTATGGCCTCACCAGCGCTGAGTAGAGGGGAAGGATCACCTCACTTGACCTGCTGGCAACGCTTTGTCTAATGCAGCCCAGGAGGCTGGTGGCCTTCTTTGCCAAAAAGGCCCATTTCTAGCTCATGTTCAACTTAGTGTCCACCAGGACCCTCAGGTCCTTTTTTGCAAAGTTGTTTTCCAGCTGGCCTGCAGCCAGCATATACCAGTACCTGGGATTATTCCTCCCCTGGGGCAGGAAGTGGCATTGCCCTTTGTTGAACTTCATGAGGTTCCTGTTGGCCCGTTACTCCATCCTGTCAAGGTCCTTCTGAATGGCAGCACAACTATCTGATGCATCAACTGCTCCTCCCAATTTTGTTATTGTCTGCAAACTTGCTGAGGGTGCAGCCTCCTGTACCATTATCCAGTTCATTAATGAAGTTATCAAACAGCATTGGCCCCAGTATCAGTCCATGGAGTACACCACTATTGACTGGCCTCCAGGTGCACTTTGTTTCACTGATCAGCCTTTGAGCCCAGCAGTTCCAACAGTTTTCAATCCACTTCACTGTCCACTTATCCAGCCTGCACTTCATCTGTCTGTGAATGAGGATTCTATGGGAGACAGTGTTAAAAGCATTACTAAAATCAAGATAAACAACATCCAGTGGTCTCCCCTCCTCCACCACGCTAGTCATCTCATCTTAGAAGGCTAGGGTCTGGTGAGGGTCACTGCAGGTGAGCTCTGGATTTCCTGCCCTAATCTCTGCACACTCAGACAGCATCTCTAAGTTACTTTCAGGTCACTTGTCCCTGCTTCCACCTCTTATATGGTTCCTTTTTAAGTCTGAGTTTTGTTAGGATCTTCTTCTTCACCCATGCAAGCCTACTACCATCTTTACTTTACTTGGTTTCCTGCAGATTGGGATGAGCCATTCCTGAGCTTGGAGGAAATTATCCCTGAAAGTCAGCCAGCTCTCCTGGACCCCTATTCTCTCTAGGGTGGTCTTCCATGGGATCTTTCCAAGTGGATCTCTGAACAAACCAAAGTCTGCTGTCGTGAAGTCTGGGGTTATGGTCTTGCTTTCAGCCCTGTTCCCTCATCTCAAGATCCTGAACTTCATCATCTCATGGTCCCAAAGCTGCCCGCAGCTTTCATGTCATGACTAGTTGTTTCTTGTTTGTGAGCATCTCCCCTCATTGGCTTCTCAGTCATCTGTGTCAGAAAGTTATCATCAGCACACTCCAGAAATCTTCTGGATTGTTTCTGCCCTGCTGGTTTGTCTCTCCAGGAGATACCAAGATGGTTGAAGTCCCCAACAAGGACCAAGACCCGTGAATATGAGACTTCTTCTAGTTGCCTGAAGAAGGTCTCATCTACCTTTTCCTCCTGATCAGTAGTTCTATAGAAGACACCTGCAACAACGTCACCCACTTTGGTCTGCCCATTAATCTTGACTCATAAACTCTCAGCTGGCTCATAGCCCACCCTTCGGCAGCGCTGCATGCATTCCCCCTGCTCTCCCACATAAAGGGCAAAGAGGCTTCTTCAAGGCACCAAAAAAAGTCAGGAAAATAATCAAGCTCTGAGGTAATGGCTGAATTCCTTGCTGTGTATTCAGGGCTGTCCAAGGCACACAGAGACCCAGCCGTGTTACACTGACCGTGCTGAACAGAGGTAAATATGTATGTTGCCTACACGTGAGTTTACTCTCAGCAGCACAGAGCTGCTCAGTGTCCCTAAAAACCAATGCTAACAGACAAAGGCAAGCAATCTGTTGTAGCTAGGAGACTGATAGGTAGTGAAATAGAATCATAGAATCTCCTGAGTTGGAAGGGACCCACAAGGATCATGAAGTCCAACTCCTGACCCTGTATAGGACAACCTCAAAATTCACACCATGTGTTTCAGAGCGTTGTCCAGACGCTTCTTGATATTGTCAGGCTTGGTGCCATGACTACCTGCCTGGGGAGCCTGTTCCAGTGCTCCACCACCCTCTGGGTGAAGAACCTTTTCCTAATGTCCAACCTAAACCTCCCCTGGCACATCTTCCTGCCATTCCCTCGGGTCCTGTCACTGGTCACCAGGGGGAAGAGAGAGGGCACTTGCCCCTCCTCTTCCCCTTGTGAGGAAGCTGTAGACCGCCATGAGGTCTCCCCTCAGTCTCCTCTTCTCCAGGCTGAACAAACCAAGTGACTTCAGCTGCTCCTCATACGGCTTCCCCTCTAAACCCTTCACCATCTTTGTGGCTCTCCTCTGGACACTCTCTAGTAGTTTTGTATCCTTTTTATACTGTGGCACCCAAAACTGCACACAGTACTCAAGGTGAGGCTACACCAGTGCAGAGTAGAGAAAAAGATACATAGGAGAAAAAATACCAATTTCCAATAAAATAAGGGGACTTGCATATATATATTTACAGAAGAGAAAGCTGTTTATGCCTGAAGTTATGTGCAAGAAATTCCCTAAACAAGGAAAAGTTGCAGTGTAGGAAGAATAATTTAATATTAAGCACAGCATATACAGTGACAAAACTTGGTATACCAATCTCTATTTGTTGTCCTAAGTAACAAACTGCCCCCAAGCTGTGTCCGTGATGAACCAAATTTGTGCTGGTGTGAAGGGAGAGGCACTACTACATACTCACTGGCTGCCAATATTCTTTTGCAGTTTGAATTAGAAATAGCTGTTATAGAGATAAAAGTCTTTTTGTGTAGGACTCTTTATCAGACAATACTAAGGGAATCTGGAGGAGTTCTGCTTTTATAAAGGTGGAAATATTGGATCCAAGGCTAGAAAAATCATCCAGGGTGAAAAATGTGGTAAGTTATTGTCACCTATGGGAAAATGAAAATGGGAATGTCAGTGGATGTCTGGCTCAGAGAGCAAGGTGATAGACTATTCTACTCGAGCACTGCAGATAACCTGATTTTCATCTCTGGTAAACAAGAAGAATACTAAAATTACAGGTAACTTCCTATGTGACATTTTATCTAAATCTTTCTGAAGTGTCTTATAGAATTGAACTCTAAATTGTGCCAAGAAGCCACTGAGTGAATTTTTGCATTAGGAGTAGATATCTTCCTTTCTTATTCAACTTGAATAGCAGCGGTCTGTGCTCTAGGAGAAACAGGTCATTTAAACTCAATTTCCACAGTATCCTTCCACTGTATATATTTGTATTTCTGGCAGTTAATCCATAAAATATCTACACTCATGAGTTTTCCTAATGTTTGATTAACAGTCGAGACATATCTAGATACACCTTCTTATTAATGTTGCAACATAAGCCTTCATAATATCTAAACCAAAAATAAGCACAGGGTGCCAATACTTCTTGGTCCTACAGAAGCATAAAGGTAGAAAAAATCCTCATTCTAGGTATTTTACACTCTAAAGCTGTAATCCTGCAAAGATGCAGGAGCAGAAGGGAACCCAGAGTAACTGGATATAGTCGTGGCTATCAAGGGCAAGAATATCCTATGATCCCTTGAATAGTCATGGGATTAATGGAAGATACATACACTATTCTACAGACTCTCTTGCAGTCTGTTCTCCTCGGGTTTTTTTGCTTTTCACACATTTTCCATAATGAAGAATAATTTGGAACTTAACAGAGTTATTTTCATCTGGAGTAACTATTGGACTGCTATAGCCAGCAGAACAGCAGGAAGAATAAGCAATAACAGAAGAGTACTGAGTCCTGGGAAGTCTGTGGAAGAGTGGGATTCAAAGAAACCAAACAAAATCCAAAAGAAACTGTGTATTAAAAACAGCAGTGAAAAGGAACAGAATTACACCTCTCATTCTCTCTTACATGAATTACTTTTCCATTGAAAGGGAATGTGGTACCATTTGTATCCCAATGTACAGCCAGAATTATATTAAAAACCCCCAAACCTCTCTTTTCTCTGTAGTGTTATATGACAACTCTAAAAAAGTTATGCTTTTTTCTGGATATCTCTTTTCTTTCTCCCACTGCTATATTCAAGTCCAGAATCCATAACTGAGCTAGTGATTTAGTTAGGCAAAGCTCCTGTTTTAAGTTATTTGCAACTGAAAATGCTAATCCTACATTGGTTAAATATGATCTTCTCTTCATCTGTAAATTGGAAAAGTCCATGCAATATGATATATAGACCCTGTTAAACAGCAGCAATTAACTAACACTTCAAGATGCCAGACAGGAAGGCCTGTTCTGCCACACCCACAAGAAATATCGCAAGCAGGTAAAACAGCAAACGAACTGTTAGCAATTAGTAAGGGAAGAACAGAAAGTGTAGCAGTGTATGTTGCCATGCCTCCACTTACTCCATGGTGAGATGAAATTTTAGCAATTCTATTTCCTCCATCTCACAAGGCTATAGCAGAACTGAAAAATGTTTAGAAAAAGGTTGCAGGATGTTTAAAGTTAAAAACTGTTTTCCATACTTTGAACAAATAAATAGGCAAGGGCTCTTCAAGTGCCACTGGATAAGTGTGAGTTGACTGAGGTCTGTAAAATCATGAATAACATTGAAAGGACTTTCATTATCAAGGCATATACAAAACAATTTGTCCTTTATGAGCTTATCCTGGACTAGTTGTGAGTATTCATGTGAAACTGATGCTGTTTTAGTTAACATTGATGGCTACAGTCCCTGGGTCCTAAGTCGCTGAGGTTGAGTTGGCCAGTCCTCAAAGCTCTTTGATTTGGAAAGCCAGAACTGAAGTGGGCTGTGTTCCCTGTTTTTTCTCACCCATACTTGAAGTTTCATGCTTTTCTGCCCCATCCCCCCAAAAAAGGGAGTGATCTCATCCGTTCTTGGTATTTTATTTCTGGAATCAGGCCTTGTACTGGTTTTGCTTATTTTGCAGGAATTCTGGTTCCATCAGACACCCTTTTTGCCTGCTCTATGTTCATAGTTATCATCTTGCAGATTTTATTACTTGCACATGTTTTCCTGCATCTCGTTTGTGAAGCCATATCGAAAGTCACCATTTGCTTTTTGCATTTATGGCTATTATTTATATATCTTAACTTATCTGTGTTACAAAATACTATTTGTGGCCTTACAATATTACAATATGCTTTTATGACGATGCTGATTGTGGTATTTTAATGTGCTTATGAATGCGTTTAAGGCAAGCAAGTATTACTTATATCTTGTTCTGTGTGCATCTATCCTATGGATGCAAGAAGCCTCTGCTTGGGCTACAGGTTAGCTAGCACATTCATAACTAAGAAAAGCAGACAATTCTTCATAAAACTTGTGAACCTCCTTGTCATAAGATTTTCTTAGTGCTTAAACTGTAATTAAAAAGAGTAGGCAAGTTCATAGATCAGAAATTTATCAAAGGTTATTGAACACAAAGACATGACATTTGGGATTTATTGCCAAAACCAGATACCCTAAAATGCATGACAGATCTGCACAGAGTTGGCAGATATGCCACAGGACCTGTAGGAGACCTATGCCCTCCTGGAGCAGTAGTTGGATGTTAAGCAAGGTACACACAGGGATTTGAAATAGCAGCAGGCACCTACATTTAGGTGCCTGAATCCCATCCCAGTCCATCTCAAAAAATCTGAGAGACTGTTGGAGACTGCGTACCTGTCACAATGTCAGACAGATGGACCTTCAGTCTACCTCAGTCCTACTGTTTTTATGTAATGTGAACCTTGACAGGGAATGAAGAGGGAAGATCTGTGGGGCATGGGCTGAGGTTAGTCTAAAGTGACATTAGCATTACAGCTATGTGTTCTCTAAATTCAGGCAAAATCAATGGTAGGGGAAATGTGGTGAAGCTGTTGGCTGAGGGAAATATATGTATCAGTAGAAGCTGAACTATATATGACTGCCAGGTTACAGACCTAGGGGGTACACTGTAAATCACAAATGAGAAACCTGAGACGGAGTCAGCCACGGCTCAGTCTATGGTCTTGAGCAGCAGGATGGCTGAGTCCTGCTGTGCCCGATGAACAGCGCGTCGCTCCTTCACTGCGTGCTCCTTGTCACTGTATCTCAAAGAAAGGACCTGAGCAGTGTAGCTGGTGCTAAGCCTGTGGAGAGGGGGAACAGCCCAGTAACAGCCCAGGAAAAGGAGCAGCCTGTTATTTAGGCATCATCTTGTAGAAGAGACACAAATGAAGACAATTTCTCTTTGAGTGAAGCCACCCAAAAGAGAGATAAGGCTGATATCAAGCTGTGACTGAAGTGATTCGCTTAAGGACTTTTAACTGGGTTGTGAACGTCTGCAATTTCTCTGAAAGAAGAAAGGCATTCAAGGCCCTTTTGCTGGTTGTGCATATTTTCTCGTTTCATTTTTAGTATCTTCAGAAGAAATCAGCTTCCCCAGTAACCTGTGAGAGGGAAGAGTCTGCGGTTTTGACTGATCCTGTCAGTGGTCTGAATAAAAGACCAAATTGCTGGTGAGTACCGAGACCCGATATACCCATGGAAAGAGCTCAGACCATCAGTCCTACAACAGCAGAATACAAAATAATGTACAGACCAGATTTCTAATGATGGTCAAATATTTTTATGGTCAACAAAATTGTGAGCAATCTGCACAAATGGAAGCTGATCTTGTTGATGCCAGTGCAAATACAGAACGGCACAGCCACGGTTAGTGGACTCCCACTCCTTTACAAAGCAAAATAAAGGCAAAAAAAATCAGGTCCAAGTGTGTTGCAACAGATTCCTCTAACATCAGAGTAAAAGACTCATTTGGTCCTTCCATAAGGTGTTACAAACCCTAACTGAACTCCTGATTTTTACCTTCCTTTCTTTCTCTAGCTGTCACAGTTAAAACCTCTTCATCTCAGTGCTGGTATTTTTATTGTACAAGTCTACCTGGCACTGTTCCAGTGTACAAAATGGAAATAACAGCAAGTCTGAAAGTATCTGAATCTGTCAAGAGTAAACTTCTCTTAAATAGAGTACTGAGCAGCATATATTCTGGTAATGGGCTTGCCATGATACAGACGTTGTCAGTTGAAAGACAGATGTGAGTACAAGAAGAATATAGACTGAGGGGGGTTTTGCAATGTAATGAGAAATGCCTTAACATGTGATCTGAAAGGAAGAAAATGTTATGGGCCCTGGGTTCGATACAGTTGGCTGGATTTTGTTCTTAGTTACACAAGTTTAAATGCAATCTATTCACCTTAAAACCATGCCAGTAAATGGAATCAGGATCTTTTCAATTTTGTCTCTGTACTTAGTGTTTAACTGTCTACAGGAAATGAACCCTAGACATGAGCATGAAAACCTCTCTTGGTAGAAGTTATGGCCAGGTGAACAATGGCTCTGCCATTCCTTGCAGATCTAATCTAGTTTTTGTTGATGTCAGTGGTAGGACCACTGTGGCCACTGGGGGGAGTAGGATTGTGATCTAATTGCTGTAATCCAGAATAATATTGAACATGTATCGTCGCATAAATTATACTGTAACTGGCACAGCTGTTTTTAAAATTAGGTGCTTGTCTGTGTGAGAACTAAGTAGCTAAATATATGATGCTGATAGGATAACAAAAGGTGTTACATCCACAGGATTAGCAATGATGCGTATCTTAAGGTCTGTGGCCAAGAGTGCTAACGACATATCCTTATCCAATCTCAAGGAAAGCCAGTGTTTTCTGAAAACAGAGGACATATGTTTCCAAAAAGTCTTTGTTTTCAAATAGACTGATAAGAGTGCTTACACCACCCTTTCACGCAAATTGGTGCAAGCTTCTGAGAACTCTCCCTGCACTTGCTTTATCTACAAGCCTTCAGGTGAGTTAGCTTGAAAAGGAGGCAAGTGCGCATCAAACTGTTCAGAAGTTCAGAAAGAGAGACTGAAACAGAATGAAACTCACTCTGTATATGATCTGACCTATTCAAGGACAGGTCTTGTGTTACTAGATTACAACAGCTGTTTGTCCAACCTAGCACTGGCATTCAACACTCACAACATGCTTTAAGGTCCAAGCAAAACCAACCACGCTTTGTCACTCTGAATGCTTTATTCTAATACAAGTTGCAGTTACATAGTACTTTTTATGGGCCCTGATTAACAAGGTAGCAAAGAGATTTTATACAATGGGGTGGTGGGATAGCTAGACAGGTGGCTGTAGATGTTAACACCTCTAGCTGCTACTCATGTCTGGTGATGGAGGCTGTGACACAAAAGACCGTCTGATTCAAAAATTAGCTTCTCTAATGCTTCAGAGCCATAAAAAAGAAAGTTCCCTCTTGACCTCTAGTGAAACCAGCCAGTAACCTAAAACATGAGGTTACTCAGGAGGCACAAACTGCTTGTTCCATTTGGATAGAATATGAAAACCAGTTTTATTTACAGAGCAGCACATCTTGACTCTTCTAGCATTACTTTTTTTTGGAAGGATTCAGCCAAATTTCAGCTTCCTCTTTGGGATGCATGAAATCATCCAAATCTAATTAGCTATTCACATCCTGAATCAGCTGATATCAAAATGACTGAATATTAGGAGCAAAAATAGACTGAAATTACAGCAATGAAAGCCCAATTTAATGAAGATGAGAATCAGATTCATTGTTCATTGTTGTCATATCTGAATTTCTTACTTTGGAGACAGAATCATTACCAGATGCTAAGCATAAAATTGTGACATAATGCAATTATGCATGCTTCATCTTTATCTAGTCAATAGCTTTTCCATAGACTTACAGGAATTAAAGATGGAAAAGAATATCTACGCCAAACTGTCCACTCAGCAATGTGAGTTTCTCCCTTGAAGACTATTAATAACTGTTTTATCCATTGCACTTTGTATTATTTCTTCTAATTTCATAGGCCTTGGTGGATGGGAAATGAAAACGTGTATGTGCTCTTCTCCACCCAATTTGTAGATGTTCTACTCTGTTCAGTCTTGGGCACTATCAGTGTAAACGTGTTTGATGGTCTAATTAGAAAATCTCTGCCCAGTATGGCCCTACATATGAATTTTGTAATTTATTACAAAACATATGAGCCCTCTCATGGTGCTTCTCTAATTATATCCTTTGTTAGTGACTCATTCACATAGACATCTATATGCAAAATTATGTTGTAAAGTGCATGCACCTCCACATCTCAGTATGGGAGATGGTCGAAGCAGATTGCATCCTGCTACTGCAGCACCTCCTGACCATCTCTAGCAACTGTACCCACTCTATTTTACAGTTTCAATGGGTCAAGATGAAACATAAACGTATTTGGAACTGAACATTTCATTGAATACTTTTTCCACTGAATCAGAGAATGCAGACAATTTTCATAGCAGCATTTGGATTTCAAGACAAGTCTCAACAATTACACTGAAATAGATACAGGCTGGCATTGGAAACCAGGAGCTCACATGACTTTCAGCATTGTAAACACTCCTTCCAAAGACCAGGGTTTTCTACTCTGAAAAATAGAAGTGTTTTCTGTCTCCTGCTATGCTATTTTCCTTAAATGCCAGATGTTGAATGACTTCTGTTCCAGTGGCTAATTTCATTCAAATGAATGCAAAAGAGGAAATGTGGGGTGTTTGGGGGTGTTAGGAAAATGTTTCCTGTGGCAAGGAGTATTTTCTTCAAAAATCCCTGAGCTTAACGGTGAGAGGGAAGGAAAAGCCTTCAGCTTGAAGAGAAGGATTTTTAGATTGTTTCTGAAAATAAGTAGAAAAACATACAAAGTTGATATAACAGAAAAGTTTCTCCTCTGCCGGAAGCTACAAGTTCTCACCTTGGGTCAAGCCAGTGCTAGTCGAATTCACACCAGCAAAAGAAGTGGGTGCTGTAATGTGGTCTGATTCAAGGGAGAAGCCAGCTGGTGTCCAACACCAACAGCTGGTGTTCATCTGGAGAATATTTTAATGAATAGCTCAAAAGCTGCAGTGACCTGAGATTGGACTGAGAAATTGATTGGACTGAAAACAATTTGAAGAACCAAGGGCAGTGAAAGGAGAAAATCTGGACATTTCAAACTACATGCTCTTGTGTGAGTGAAAGCTGGAGGCCCAGGGAAAATCAAGTCCTGCGTGGGGTGAAACTTGGCAAGGCAAGAGGTCTAGAGAGCAGATCTAGAGAGCAGCCTTCCTGAGGAGGAGCTCTGGGTTGGTAACTGGCTTCTCCTCTGCCCTTCCTTGTGCATATGGATGGGGACATTTGGGAGGGAGGTTTCTACCAGATGAAGTTTTTACTAAGGTTTTTTTTACTAATTTACTGATTTCTACTAAAGTTACTAATTTTTTTAAACCTCATGTTTAGGTCATTCTTACCCTCTCCCACTTTGAAGGTTACTGGCATGATGAAATCTCAATTTATGTAAAACCTGAGATATTGCACTGTTTTGAAGGGAACTGATTTACTCCCTGACCTGAATTCTGTCCTCATTTAGGCTGATCCGGTGTACTTGCTACAATTCTAAGAATACATTCAGAAATATGGGTCTTACAGGTAAAATTTTGTATGCAGTAATTAATTTTCTCCATCCATTTTGGTATTATTGGCCAAATTCTGTTTCCAAAGACATTACCTGGGCCAAGATAAGCTTCAAGTATATTTGATATCCAGGAAAAATATAGTGTGTCTGGACTAAAAAAAAAGAAATTATTTTCTATTTTATTTAAAGGGGGAAATAAGGTCCTCATGGACTAAGAAGCACTTTGAGAGAGGGAGGTTAGTACACTGCATTCTGCTAGCAACATGACTTTGAATCTTAAACTTTTGCTACATTTAAAATTTAGTAGGAGGAAACCAAACTCCTTCGTTTAGCCTTCCAGGGACAGTCATTTTCCTCTGAGTGTTAGGAATACATCTTCTCTGACACAAGCCTCAAATTTACTTCAATGTAAAATGCAAAAGTCAGGGGTTTTTGTTTGCCTATTATTACAAATCAAAAAGTTGCAAACTGACTTTATAGAAAGGCTAAGGAAAATCAAATTAAAGCTGTATTAGTACCTCGCTTTAGGAATAAACAGCATGTGATTTTTTTTCTCAGTAGCCTTATTTAGCACACAAATGTAATTGAATTGCAACTGACTAATTGCACTTTATTTCTATAGAGTATAAAAGGTTCCACTTGCCAAACTGTATCCTGTGTGCGTTTATGCATATTTTAGGCAAACGTTCTCAAGAAGCATCATAACACCCCCAAAGTGAATCTGTTATCGTTAAACTGTTATTGCACTTCATCCTGTTCTAGATGACTTCCATTTTTTTTTAAGTCAGCAGAGCAGTAATAAAGCTTTATGATGGGTGTTTGCCAAACTTATTGATAGTGGTACCTCAACAGGGATTCTACAGTGTCTTTTAGTTTTCATTAAGCGGGTAAGGGAGCAGTAAAATTGCATCTGGAAACTATTTCACCTCAAATTTAAACTAAGGGTCTTAGGAAATGGAGTAGACACCACAGTAAAGGAAGAAACCCAAAAATAGTAAAGAGGAAAACCAGATCACTGCAGTAATGTATCTTTTGCCTTTCAAATCAGCTTTGATTTAGAAAGGTAAAGATGTTGAATTTTGTCAAAATCAGTGGATTCATTTTGTCTGTATTATATGTCCCCAAAAGTCATTATAAAAATGCATAGAGATGTTGCTCTTCACAGGAGAATGGACTTTTCCAGCCGAATCTAAAGCCTAGATGGATCCTCATCTGCCAAAATTTACACGAAGACCACAGTGAAAAGCTAGTCACATGTGCAACTTCTTCTCCTAATATTATTAACTGGGGTGGAAAACCAGGTGAGAAGAATGAAAGATATGACTGATGGAGTTAAGGCTGGGTGGGAGAAGTCTCTTTGTTACTATGCCTCAGTGTAGGAAAATGGACTGGAGAGGAAGGCAACATACTTCTCTTTTCATCTGCCTGTTTATTTTTTGCCCTGAAGAAAATGCTGTTAGGAAATCTCAAACAGCTTTCAAACTGTACAGCTGGCAGGGGCAACATCTGCCGACATGGATTTGTACTCACGTACTTGACTGGTTCATGGGGAAATCTGCAATAAACATGCAGTTTTCCAGGTGTAAGTTTTCTGTGGATCACCCATTGTATGAATCTTTTCAGCTGCTTTATAACTAAGGATGACTAAAAATGTACATCGAGTGTTTTAGCTATGTACTTGGAATTAGATGTACAACTGAAAGGATGCCAAATGCCAAATATGCAATGGAAAAGATTATGACGTGACAAGATGCTTTCAGACAGTTGTTTGAAGGATCTTAATCACGTGTTTAAATTGTTAGCGTTAAGGGCACTCTGTGTTTTGCTGAATGGAAGTTGAAAATACGGGTCTTTGCTTCTATGGTTCATATGGGTCTACGAGGTGAACTGGAAATTCTAGCTAAGAGCTGGAACAAACTGTGATGAGGCCATGAAAGGGAAAGGTCTTCTTATCCCAGTGAAATAACTTTGTATCATAGATGACTTGGGAGCTCTGTTTCTTATTCACATCTGCTATAGTTATATCCTGTACTTCACAAATCTTTCAGGGGAAAGAATGACAAAATCAAATGCCTTTTCTCTCTTTTTTTTTTTTTTTTTTTTTTTCCCCCAAGGAAGATCATAACATGAAATTCCCAATTAATTTTTTGGAAACCTAAGTAGATTAGGTGAATTCTCAAAGGACAGGACACAGACAGAAAGCAGATGTAAACACAGAATGAATCAAAATAAATTAAACACTGCAGCAGTCATGGAAACCTGGAAAGTGATTTGTCACCATCTTTTTTCCAAAAGCAAGTGTTTACAAAAAGACCTCTTGGCAACAAGACAATACTGAAAAGTAGGGATACCTTTTTGAACCATCAATTATGTGCATGAGAGATGATTTGTCATATTAAGGATACAATCTGGACATCTATCCAGGGAAGATTCTTCTTTTTCCTTTGTGTTTTCCTGCAGCATTTTTGTTGCAATGCAAAGATAAAGCAGAAGATATGCTCCTTTCCAAAAAGCACATGGAAAAAAAGAAGGGAGAAGGGAATGAAGATGGAGTCTACTTATGCATTGCCAATGATCTGAATAGGCAGGGGAGCAATCTGCACCACAAAAATAACAAGCAAAATGAATTTAAATGAGAAGAAAGGGACAAAATCATGGCCTTTGATCAGAATGAACTGTGCCAGTGTAATTTTAGAGAAACCCTTCCCATGTTTCTCTCTGCCTGATCTCTGTCAGTGGCAGGGAAGGATACTGAAAGGAAAAC
>WAAD01018858.1:10828-26079 GCA_013389945.1 Fregata magnificens
ACGGCACTGCAGCCAGTCAGGGAAGCAGGACCTTGAGCGTGAATCATAGAATGAGCCAAGCGAATGTTGTATTTGCACATTTATTATAATCTTATTCTGTGTCTCAGGAAACAATGGTTCTGGAAAGAGTATTGAGGGAACCAAGCAACCGTGATCTGCCTGTGCAATATTGTGACAAAACAAGGTAATGTAATCCTTGGATGTTGAAACAGGGAAACAGTATGAAGAACTGAGAAGAGTGCTTGAAGTATACCAGCACAGAAAATACTGGTTCATTTGTCTATGATGTTAGAAGAATGACGAAAAGTTGAAAAACAGAGACAAAAATTACTTGAAATCTGGAAAGTCTAAGAGAGTGCAGGATCTCTGTTTTGTCAAAGTTTTGAACCTTGGTAACAGCTTTAAAGAATTTTCACAGAAGCTTATGCACATGCTTAACGATTTTGCTGAACTGTGTTCATAGTCATTACACAGTAGCAATACATCTTTCTTTTTTCCTGCACCCCTTCTTGTATTAATCAGATACCTGTCTTTACAGGACATGATTTACTCTTGTGGATATGAATATTCCAACCAATCTCCCTACAGGGTAAGAGAAGGAGAGAGAACAGATGGAGCATAAACAGTGCAGCCAGATTTTAATTAGCACCTTTGAATACCCACAATACTACTAAATTATAATGAACTAGAAATGGATTTGATCTTGATGATGAAGTTGTATGTTTCTGTCTACATGAAGTTTTCTAAACATTCCGTTTTTGTTCCCAAAGCACTATTGCTGCTGGTATCCTTAGACACACTAGGGAAGGCAAGTGTCCAACATTTTTGATGTTGATTCACTTATTCCAGCTAGGATTGTAGAAAATGTTATCTGAAATGGTTGCAGAGCTATTGAACTGCATGGTGGCTCCCAATGTGGCTGAATGCTGTGGCAACGGACTGATGTCAGTGATTTGCAGGTTTTTAGAATTTCTTTTTTTATATTGAGAAAAGCCAGTTATGATTAATAATTTAAAATTGTGTCTGGAATATAGGCAAAATATATTTTGTAACAATGGTCAAACAATAAAGTGCTATTTTGAACCCAGTATTTTTTTTTTCTTTTCCACTTGTGCAGTCAGAATAATGAATATTGTATATGGTAGTTTGCCTGGGGCTCTTTCAATGTACCAGGAGGATTCCTGTATGGAAAATGACTGCTGTTGCTAAGTAGCCACAAGAAAAAAATTGCACAATTGGAAAATATGTCTTAAGGGAAAATATTTTTTATTTATTTATTAAACCACTTAGAGTGGGTCTCAGACTATTTTGACTAATCCTGCCACTTCTCAGTGCAGTTTCATATGGTTCAGCTGCAGATCCTCCAGTGAAATGCTGAGACAGATGACAGTGGTATCTTCTCCTTTGCTTTCATCTCTGTTTAACAGGAAGCACTTCCATTGATATTTGCTACCTTTGAGCAGCAAAGATAAGATTGCACTGTTGGCTGGCAGGAATATCAATTGAATAGTTTTTCGTTTTCAAAAGTTGCCTTATTTCAGCTCCAGATTTCTTAGTTTTGTTAGAATTTTGGATCCTGCAAAATTACATTGTACGTAGTGGTGGCCTTTGAGTCATACACTTTATTGATGGATGATATTCAATGAGGAAACGCACATAGATCAAGAAACTAGAAGCCATTATCTCTTTTCTAGGTTTCAGCCGGCTCTATTACTAAATTGGTATGTGTTGGACAAACTCTGCAACTTCCAGTGTTGTGTAAGAAAAAATATTCCTGACATTTAATGTTTATAAAGAGTTCCGAGAACACTGTTTGGTGCTAGCGTATAAATTGTACTGTGAGACTGGGTGGGGTATTACGCACATGCAGGATGGATATGAGATTGGGACATAGGGCAGTGAAAAATTTTGGATGTGTCAGGCACAAAAGGATCATGGATGAATGTTTTTTATGAATTACTGCAGCCTACATTAGTGAGGATAAGTAAACAAACTAGCAGCAAGCTAGCCATTGTTTTTCATGGCATTACAGCACTGGAGTACTGCCTTTATGATATATCAACCAAGGTCTGCAATTACATGTACAAATATAAAACTAAGCTAAGCTCTGTGTGATGGGGCAGATTCACTTGAGAATTCCTTTGTTTTTATCTCTCACCAAAATATTAAATTTATCCTGATAGTTTAGGCATAAAAATAACCATTTGTTGAAAATTTGGCAGGAAGCTAGTCGTTAGTGAGGATAAATATTCTGGTGAAAAATAGTTTCTGTTTTTCAGTTGGAAAACCGTAATTCATTTAAATATAATACCTTAACCCCTCTGCCCAGAAAGTATGAGAACACTTTGTAATTGCCTTCCTATGTTTTGAATGGAAGAGTTGTGTGTGTCAGTATCATTGTTGGTTGGACTTGATGATCTTAGAGGTCTTTTCCAACCTTAATGATTCTATGATTCTATGATTCTATCTAGGACCATAATGAGAATGTGGAAACTCTGTTTCTTTGACCTCACACTTAGATATGTGTTCAAGGAAGGATGGGTCCAGAGAGGGTTATCAGAAGTATAAATCTTGTTTTGTATCTAATGATTTTGATCTAGTGATCTAATAAGCATTTTTCCAGATTCTGTCTCTTTCACAGGCAGAAACTTTGCCTTAATGCTGGCAAAGGATGGCTACATACCCTGTCCCTAGAACCTTTCTGAGCCTGCTTTTCTCTCTTGGTGCTGTGGACTCTCCATAGCATGTATACATCGCATGAAGCTGTTTGAGCTTAAACAGACCCCAAGAGAAATCATTAGTCTTCCTGTATTTTTGAGGTTGCACATTACAGTGTTCATCTAAAACTTATTTTGTGAGTTTTATACAAAAGCACACTTTGAGTAAAGCACAAATAGTTCTGAGAGCAAGACCAAAATGCAAGTTTTCATCTTCCCCACTGAAATTTCTAACCAGCAGGCTACAGTCTTGCTTCTACTCATATTTTAATCACTTAAAAATAAAATAAAATCAAATAAGCAACTAACTTTTTTTAAGCTTTCTTTTAGTGTATTGCTGTGTTAGACATGCTCAGAGCACTCCTTCCAAATTGTCCATAGAGAATTTTAATGCTGTTCTACCTATTTTTCATATCCCAGCCTGCCTTAGTCAGTGCTGTACCAAAGCAGGAAAGCAATCATATCCAGGACTTTCAGATAAAGCAGGGAGACGTTTAGTGACTTTAGGTTCCTTCAAGGGTCTTCAGAGTTGGTTTGAGAGGTCTTTTTGGATCCCAGTTTTGGATTTAATGAAGAGAATGGATAGGGACTGAGTGTTAAGTAGTTTTTCCAAAAAGAGAATGACCCTAGACCATGCAGTGAAGCTTCAAGAAACCAGGTTCAGAACAAGCAAAAGCAGGTAATTTCCCACACAGTAGTGTGACAAAGGTTGTTATGGATGCAAACAGTTTGTACAGGTTGAAGGGAGAATGAAAACAACTTGGAAGATAGTTCCATTGAGGATTGCTGAATAGATAACTGGATTAGGCTCAGCAAATCCTGTGAGCAGAAAATAGAAGCTAGGAGAATATACAGGAGAAACATCACATATACTTGTCCTGTTCTTTCTCTTCACTGAGCATGCATTTGTAGCCACTGTTGCTGAAGGCAAGATTACACGGCTATAGGGATCCTGGGTCTGAACCAACGTGGCTGTTAGATATTTCACATCTCCTCCAGTCCACTTCCAGTCACCTCAGTCTGTTCCGTTTCTAGCTAGTTGTGCTCTTGTAATTAGTTCTGCAGACCCATTTAGACAAGATTATTGAGTAAAGGTTTCAAATTTAGATACCAGTTTTCAACTAGTCAGTGGTTTGCTTTTCCACAAAGTGCTACCTTTGTATGTCAGATATTCACATGCCTTCATATACTGAATTTGAATCATGTAAGGTTAGTAGATCTGGGCCTGCTTGGTGTCTCCAACACTATGCTTGTGTTTATTTTGGAGAACTGGTAGAGAGATGAAATTTTCTTGCAATTTGGTTTGAATATCATATCTTTCAGTCAGTTGTAGATGATCAGTAAGTCTCCAAAGGAAATATGAATCAATGTGAATAATTCAATGCAAAACATTGACAGTAGCCTGGAAGAGGAAAATTAATGCTTTTATTCTGCCTTTGATTCATGAAATGAAAAGACCACAGAAGAGAACTCTATGCCAAATTTCAATTTCAACACTATCAAAATTTCCTACTTTTAAAAGTCAAATATGTTGATAATACAAGAAGAAAACAAGTTCTGTTTGGAAAGCTAATAATGGATATATCTATTTCAGAAACCAAAGCATTTTTTAAAATACTGAAGTGTTACCGTCTTTTTTAAAATTTTTTTTAAAGGTGGGTAGGTACTATGATCAATTCATATTTATAAAAGCTGTCTTTAATTTTTATGGGGTAGATGTTAAATACAAACAATGTATTTGAAATTTATTTGGAGTTCCATATAGGAAGTGGTAATAAAACATATACTGGAAGAAAGACCTTAATGCCAAATGGAAACACAATCTACATTGCCTTTGTCAGTTTCTGAACACAGTCGGCCACACTTCACCTGAAAGTACAAACATGAAAGATACACCTAATAAAAGAAAAAGGAAGACCTTTTATCATGCTGGTAGAGAGATTCTTAAGGTGAATGAACTTCTATAATAAATAACACTTTTGCCTCTGTTTATGGGCAAGCTATATTGGCAAATTATTCTGACTCATCTTTTGTTGTTTGTTTTGTAAGTATAAAGAGGGCATGAGTAGAAAGTTTATAGCTTTTGTCCCCCAAAATATACCTCTCAGATATACACACATATGTATGTATAAATATGGGCCATTGTGCTACTACTGATATACACATGCATATACTATATATATACACACACACATACCATACCTGTATGCATATATATGTATATCAATAGAAGCACAATGGCCCATAAGATGTAACTGCCAGTTGCCCACACATAGCTGATCATAGGTCTCCTCCAACTACTTGGTTATATGTGCCAGCCTCATATAGTGTCTTGGGTACCCTAGAGTGACCCAAATGACATGAAATAGCTATATTTAGGCTACTGAATCGCGCTCAAAAGGACTGTTGTTAAGTATTACGTACAACAGATTGTTAACTATATGGATTGTACGGTATTTTTTCATGGGTCTGAAGGAACTTCTGTAGTGTCAAAAGCAAGGACTACTAACCTGACCTGGTATTATACCCAGGGAAGGATACAATTTTGAAGTTTTTGCAAGAATATTTGGAAGTCAGTAAAACAAGGTATTACAGATTGGCTCAGTTATTACTCTAAGCAACATTGATGAAGCCACCCATGCAGGCTGGCTCTCCTCACTTATTTCTTCAGGCTTGTCATCAACCCAAGATACTGATGTAACAAAGCCAAAAAATTTGTAGATTCAGAAGTCTATCTTTGGCGTTATAAACTGATCCAGAATTTTGAAGAAAATAAAAATTTGTTTGTAAATGTTTAGATATGGAAATTTAAGACTGTTGAACAACATTTTGATGTGTTCAAAGTGCTCTAGATGTGTTACACCTACAAAAGGTTTGTGATGTTTTGTGACTCTCTGTTCATGTCTAAAAATGCTGACTTCTGGTTTCCCTTAAAATGCAGGTTATTCAATTGATTAATTTTTCTGTTGGCATAATATGTAATTACTTAGTGACAGGCTGTAAATGGAGTAAGATCTGAGTATGTAGCTAGAATTAAAAGAGGAATTCACGTGGAATTCAAAGATTCTGGAAAGCAAATGAGATGATGCAGTGACAGGCATTGCTAGCCACTTAGCTCCAGATCTGCATCTTTCTGTTCATTTGAAGAGATGATAACTTTGGTAGTGTTTTCAAGCCTTCAGCTTCCAGGAGATGATCAGGCCTCAATTTAGATCAAAATTAATGTTCCTTCCACTTCTGTCTTGAAGGCAGTAGTAACCTCTTCTTCTGGAGGCTGGTTTCTGTGATGCTACATGTGCTTCCATCTCTTTGAGATGAGATTATAGTATCTGAAGTTTCACACCGGTATTGTTCTTCTGATTGCTTCTGAGTTATGTTTTTAAGCAATGTGAGTCTATGAAGCTTCACTTGAGAAAATACTTCACACTTCAAGTTGGTGGTGCTGTAGTTTCAGTCAGGAAGGATGTGTTAATGGAGCCGCTTTGGCTTAGGAGAAAGGCAGCTGGTGACGTGAAGCTATTAGGTAACTTATCTGAAGTATTAAATGGCTGAACTGCTTGGATCTCATGCCCTCATATCTGTCCTGTGTAGGCCAGATGTATTGACTTGCAAACGCTATTGCAAGATCAGCATGTTTGGGGGTTTTTAGAAAGGCTGAAAAAAATAGTATGTTAGAAGGCTTTGGCTATTTTCAGGATTTTTGTAGAGTGCTAACTGAGCTTCAGGCCCTGCTTTATTTATTACAATGTTTGTAGCTATTAATTTTTTTAAGCACTCAACTCCATGTTGATGTTTTTTAACATATTTAGGTAGAAATAAATAAAATACTATAGGACCGGGTAGTTCTTGCCTCTAAATCTTTTCTTGAAATATGATGGCTTTTGATAGAAAGCCGGTTTTATTTTTGCCTAATATGATTTTAAAGTTGCTGTATCTATTAAAGGAAGAGAGGATAAAGTGCAAATGGATACATTTTGTTGCTGCTCTGTAAAATGAACAAGTTTATCTAGAATGTGTTTAAAATGGTAAGGTTATTCTGTTTTCCTTCATGGACTTCCATCCATGAGAGCAAAAGAAGTCAAATGTTCTTGGATGGAGGTGTTATAGCATTTCCCTAGCCATGACTGGCAATGTATGGGAGATTAAAATAAATGACAGTTTATTCCTTCAAAGCAGAAAAACTGAGCGCTTGAAAAAATAAAAATCATTCAACTCTGCTGGAGTTCAGACACTGCTGCTATGGTATCTTTCATGGTGTTTTTTGCTTAGATTCGTAGAGTGTAGGCAATCAGTGAGAGATTCTTGTCACAAAATCAACTGCTAATTCTGTCAGTGAGGCTCTGTAACAACATTTACTCCTGTATTTCCTCAGAATCAACATTTCAAAGTAGCAATACCTAGCAGTGGATTTTTTTTTTCTTTTAATAAGAAGCGCCATACTATCTTAACATAGCATTGTTGAAAATTTATTCATGGATAATCCTATTAATTTTACAGGGATTATTTATTCATTGATTTAAGTGAGGACACAGTCATGCTCATCATGCAAATTTGTCAGTTACTTCTTAAGTTTAGATAAAGTCCATTCAGTTTTAGCAAGGGTGGTTTTACGCAGTTTGGATAGCTCAGATAAAATAAGTAGCCATCTGCATTCAGCATACATTTCTGTTTTGTCACAGAGCAGATGTAGATTTTTAATAGTGTTTTTATTTTTCATATGAAAGTATGTTTTATTTTATTTGATCATGAACAATGAAGAGCAGGTTAATAATACTGCATGGGGAAGAGTGGGTTGAACCGCCTGGGAAAATAAGCTGTGTCTGAAGTAATGAAACAAGAATTTCCACTGGTAAAATTATCTGCTGGAAATTTTTGGAGCATGGATGCCACGCACTGAAGTTGGAGATATCTTTACAAGTCATCGGTGTTCAACATATATTGTGGACTGATAAGCAACCATTTTTGTGTATCGCCCAAAATACAACATGACGACAACCGTTGCAGTCTCTGAGCACACAGAGTCTACACTTGACTTGAAACTGCTGTGATATTGTTAAGCATAGTCAAATTACATAATATGAACGAATTTAACTCATGTCTTATTTCTAAAACTGATAAAACTGATTTATGGTATAAGCTCAAGAAAAACACCTGTTCAAGTAAATTCCAGGTACTTGCCCTAAAATCCTTATCTTGGTAAATATATTTCAGAACCACACAGACGTTCAGTGGATCAGCCTCTCAAAGATGGTTCACTGAAACATTTGTAAAAGAATACAAACTAATTTTCATCCAAACCAGAACGGTGAATATTGTAGGATAAAATTTTGCATGGAAAGAATAACTTCTACATGTGCTTCCAAATGATTTATTGACGTATACTATGTGTCAGGACCCAGGCTGCATAGGAAAAGACATTCTAGCAGTTTTTAATATCTGAAGACTGAAATGTGGGGATTTTTGTTGGGGTACATTTTAGTGCACAAGCTGTTATTTAGGTAGAATGCCATGCAATACTCATTCTGTTATTTGGAATAGTAAAATATATCGCAGGCATTGCTGATAGAAGTATAGAAGTGGTCCTCAGTGAGTAGACATGGGTGTTATGCATGTGATTTCTGAGTGGTGCAGATTTTGCAGACAGAGTTCATGCTACAGCTTTGGAGCTCTTTTGGGTAATAAGCAGTGACCATATGATGGTGGAAAGCAAGGACACATATTTTTCTCCTTCAGTAGCAGGTGCAGGCTTTCAATGATAGTATGATAACGAATATTCTTGTAATTTGACCTACTCATATTCAGTCTTTCTCTGAAAAACAGAAACATAGGCATATAGGAATTGCTGCTATATTAGAGCAGTGTTGTTCTGTCAGCCGTAGTATCTTGCCTCTAACAGCCTTTTAAATCCTTTATGAAACTACCCTCAATGCTGAAGAAAAAAGTCTTAATATTCTTAATATTATGGATGAACAATTTTTGATCTTTCTTCAACCTGTAATTTTTAGTTATTGAAATTAACAGTATATTTTATTTCACTTTTTAAAATTGAATAGTATATATTCTAGGTAAATATTTCTCTTTTCGTAAGAAAAATTCAGGACTCAGTGTCACTGTGGGATTGATTAAAATAATTTTAGTAGTAATTATGTATATTATTCTTTGTCAACATTGGCTAATTACAAATATTTAGAAGTTACTCTTAAAAGTGGTTTTTCTTGCTGCTTGTTTTTTTGCATAGAAATGTGGAAAAAAAATGAACATCCTCATAAAAACTTGTGAAAAGCAAAATACTTCTTGATCTTAAGCGGGGATCATTTTTTCTTTTGCAAACATTGAATCTTTAGATAAAATTATTTGTTAAGGACACCGTAGTATAATACAGATAATAGAAAATAAATAAGTGATGTAATAAGTATATGTAATCCATGGTGTATTTGATTGAGTTTCATCATAACCACTGTGAATGTGTGGTGGACAAATGTCCCTTTGACAGTTTGCATCCTTTCTGCTTTGGCTTGTTCTCTTTCAGTGCACTTTTGAATTAATCTAGGGGCTAGCTGCTGCTGGACAAGGTGGTCTCCCTCTTCACTCTGGCCATGTGCTCCTGCAGCTTCTCCTGAGCTGGCTCTAGAGCTGCACCAACGTGATGCTTACCTTTCAGAAAACAACCAAAGCTTTTTGCTAATGCCAGTGTCCAGACTGGAAGCATGGAAAGAGGAGGGAATGCAAAGGCAGGAGGAGGGGTACCACCACTTTTGTCAACAGTTCACTGCTAAATCACTTGAGCTGTATTGCAAAACTATTCTTTTTAAAATCCTGACAAGCACGAAAGATTGGCTTTCCAGGCTGGCTTTCAGGAAGTTGAATTCCCTGAACACTGAAACAGGGATGTGTTTCCTCTGTGCCTTGCAAATGCTCTCTTGACCATTTCAGGTCAGAAGTGCCCAGCGACCCACTGAGCATGCTGGAGTCATGCTGAAGCTGCTGGGAGTGAGGCATGCCCAGGCTTTAACAGTCTGCACTGCTCTTGAACTTTGGCACCTAACAAGCAGGTTGCAAACCAATCTTTTGGATCAAACTTAAAAGCCAGGGGCTTTAGCTATAAACATAAATCAAATACACCCAAGATTATTCCCAGGCAGCTGGACCAATTGTCCTCGAATAGCTTGCATCTGTGCTAATAGTTTCCACCAAGTGGTGGATGGATGCAAACTAAATAATAGGAATGGTCCTGTAATTTTTTAACGTCTCAAGCAAGTTCAGGAATAGTTTGGGGTAGTGCTGTTTGGCACATACCAAACTTATCCCAGGGAATATTGCAACAGTTAATAGTACAATTGCAGAGAGTCTGCAGGTATGTCATATTTTCACCAGAATAGAAGTAGCCTGAGTTTCATCTACCTGTAGCTTACTAAAGGCAGTACTTCCCTGACAAAGATGCTTTCAGCATCTTCATTGTCACCTCTTCATTGCTCAGCCATCTCTGATGAGGGTGGCTGACACTGGCCTCTGCATGTTAACCTCCTTGCAGGGGCTCCAGCCTTCCAGCAACACTGCAGTGTCGCCGTGTTGGTTCTGGGCTGTAATGTGTCACCAGTCCATATAGCTCTAAAGATGCCAGGACTATTGGTATTCAGGGGAGGAGAATCAATACAGTGGAGAGTCTACACTACTGAGCATTTTTATTTCCTGCCAAGAGGCCTTTCTAAGCATACCTATCCTATTTGAAGAAGTGTGGTAGAAAGAATCGTGCTATATTACTGCCTGAATTAGTTCATATATTACACAGTACAGAGTCAGTAACTTGGTATACAAAGCAATGTAACTGTATTAGTGTTACGCTGCCTGTGAGACAGGGGTTAATCATCCAGAGCACGGCACTGTGCTAGCAACAGTCTTTCTTCACATTCCAGACCTGAGAAACATAAAGATGGCTTGGGAGTCTACGTATCAGTTGTCTTTGCGTAGTATAGATCTGCCCTTTTTCTCTGTTATGTTGCACAAGTGATGCATTGCTGAGGTTTTGGTTATGGCAAGATCTCATTTAGGAATTATTAGGAATAATACTATCCCTTAGTTACACAATAAGAACTTAAATTTCTTGATATTTCTCCAGGCAAAAAAAAATTACTTAAAAAATTTAAATTAATTTACCACAGGTGTAAGAAGTCTGTGATAGCAGTGTTTGCAGCTTTTAAAGGTTTTGCAGCTGGGACCTCACTTCCTTGGAAAAATGGCAACTAGTTAATATTAACTCTGATTTTCCTATATATATATCAAATCAAATATCAATATTCTTATATTAGACAACTCTAATGCCAATGATTGCTGTTCATTCTTTCCATTTTTCTAATTCATTACTAATAGCTAATAACAACTTCTGTGGCTTGTAGACCATGGAGCTAAATGAGTATGGGGACCTGTGTATTTCACACACTCTTAGGAATAGGAAACCTGTTGCTCTGAAGGGTTTCAGGACTTACAGGAGAGCCTGTATTGCAAGAGAACCATTGCATTAAATTATTGACTACTCGATTTCAGGAAGACCTCCATCTTGTTGCACAAAACAATGAAAATGGTGGAAGAACAAATAAAGATAGGAGAATGCTGAAATAATAAATAACTTTGACCTTTTTTTTCTTTTTTTTTTTTTTTTCCCCTGTTGGCATCCAGTTACTTCCTTTGATCTTCCCTGCCTTAAACAAGCTAATAGCTGCCAAGAGAGTGCAACTGTTACTGAATCACTAAGGTCCTATTTGTTCCGCTCGACAGATGACAGTGCATTTTTGTCTTTCTACAGAAGCACAGAAGTGACTTTGAAAGCTTTCACCAACCAGGAGCCTAGTTTTTTTCCTACCCTGTTTTTCCTTTTTTTTTTGGGCGGGTTTTGTTTCTCAGCTTGTTGAGACAGAGTGTGGTGCAGATGATTGTGACACCATTTTCTGTTTGATGCTGGTTAGACAACACTGAAGTTGTAGAATTCAGTTGTTGCTCATGATTGTTCTAGCAAGAACTGAAGTCTTCAGCAGCTGTAACATGTATTGATGCTTCAGTTACATTATGGCTAGTTTGTGAGCGTCCTTTGCAATTGCCTACTTTGTAACTCCCTGATTTTTTGAACGATTGCTGTTAGTGCTAATTCTTTAGTTCTGTATAGGTTTCTTGTATTTGCAGTTCAGTCGTTTGAGAGCTTGATCAAAAGGTTTTATATTTCGAGTTTAGAAAACAGACTTCAGTTTTATTAAACAATGCAACCTCATAATGGAAGCAAGAGATACATTATCAGGTCTATTTGAATTTTGTGAAGAAATGGAGAAACTCTTTCTTTAAGGGTGCTATTTTCAGTCACTAGTATAAGCCTGGATATTTAAATCCGGGCTATTAAGTAAACATTCTTTGTTCTAAGTAGACACTGTACTTAGCACAGCAAGAACCTAATTTCTGATGGTGATCTTAGGCGCTCCTGAGTACAAATAACAATCACTGTAGAACTATTTTGCACTGCTTTTTGGTTCAGATTCCATTGGCCATGCTTGTAGGCTTGTTAAGTCAGTTTTAAAATTTGCCTTCTCTGGAGTAAGGAGTGTACATTATATCACAGAAACAGAATTTTGGAAAGCTTGCAAGTTATTCCCAAAGAATGAGATATAACCTCTGTGGCTCTTAATTCTGGACTTCTCTGATGGTTGGAGATGATGTGTGTGTGAGGATCAGAGACTTAGGCCCTGATCCAGCAAAGCACTTAAACTCATTTTTAACCTAGCTCGTCATGATCAGTTCCACTGAAGACAGTGACTGATTCATATTATCATAGAAGATATAGCACAGCCTTATTTAGGACTATCTATTTAATACAATCCCTATCACTTTTTTCAAATAAAAAATGTAAAAGTATCAGAATATGTCTTATAAGGATTCATTTCAAGATCCTCCTGGTCCTGTGTGTCTTTACTATAACTGTTATGGAAGAAGATGCTAATTAGTTCCAAAATGCATCTTTTAATATAGACAGTACATTTCTGCTACTTAAATGGAATCATATCTTCTGAGGGAACCTCTTACTGAGACTTCTCTTCTAGAAGGGCTGAATTTTTGTTAGAATTAAGAAATATTTTGATAATTGGTGATTGAAAATTTTTAAAAGTACACCAGAACAGAAGGCACAGCTCCCAGTTACAAAGGCCTGATGAATTATTAACTCACAACATCTTTCCCTACAACATCCACCACACCTTTTCTATGTAGAATATTGAATTTGCTGTTTCACTTGGGGTCTGTACAGGATGACTGCAGCATCTTCCCTGCTGGACATGATCATTTTTAATGAACATTTGCTGTCTGACCTTGCTTTTCTAGAGTATGTGCCAGTGGCAGCAGTGAGCCACTCAGATGTGGCTGTAGTTGTTGCTGGACTGGTGGTGGCAATAACAAGCCAGTTCTTGGCACCAAGGAGAGAATACAGAAAAATGTCTAGCAACACTGATTAGTTCAAGAACTGATACCCCTTGTGGACTTTTCCTTTTAGACTTGAGGTTTGTGACAATAGGCCCAGAGCTAAATTGACACACGTTCCTTGTGTGGCACTGATAACAGTCCAATGGCTCTGTGATAATCTCTAATTGGTTAGAGAGAAGCTAAGGTACACAAGAGGACTTGATGTGCTGGCTGCAGATTATTCACAGGTACATGTAGCCATGCTTGCAATAGCAGAGAAGATTGATTGACAATGATTAGTGGAATAACTAAAGCAAATCCAATTCTCTGAAGATGCCCAGAAAATGAGGGACTTCTGCTACCAGTAGCTGGTAGACAAGAATGGGATGCTGAGGCACCAAGACTTTTCCAAGCCTTCTGGGTGAAGCGTTATCTTGGCCTCAGAGTCGCAATATGTATAACTTCTTGAGGTGATAGGGTTAACCTCACCACAAGGACCTTTCAATTGGAGCATCAGCTTCTAGGAAGGCAATGTGAATGTGTGAGGTGTAAAACCAAACATAGTGTATTTGAATACCATTACTGGAGAGAAATAGATTGAAGAAACTGCGTCACTCTGTAAGATTGATTCTACACTGCCTTTTGATTTGGGGTTAGGCTCTACCTTCTAAACACTTGGACACTCTGGCCACTTTACTGTACATGTCCCTGCATCACATCTATGTATGGAAGAACATTGACAGAGAGAACTAGACCCATGGAATGACACCTCAGAATGAGTCCTTTGATGAAGACAGTGGTTTTGTTTTGTGGAAGCCAGAAAGGATGGCTGAATACTTATCGCCTCAGTCTTGGTGGGTGTTCAAACATATGGGTGCCATTGATTAACGAGAACTTACAGAAATGCTGAGAAGGTACAATGAGGCGAATAGATTTATTTTTCCTTCCTAACTCAGATTATGATAGGGAACTGAGACTCTAATACATTGATCAGGCCAGTGAGTAGGTGAATTGAGGGGAAGGGTGAATCGGCCCATGGAGCTTCCTTAATTCCTACCTAATTTAGGGAAAATAGCAGACCAATTAAAAAAAGGCAGATGTCTTGAGGAAAGAGCAGCAAAAGGGTTGAAACCATGAAATGGGATCTCGAAATCAGGCATCTGTGGAGAATGGGGAAATAGACCATCATCAAAGTAATTAATATCTTCTGAGTATTTTGTTGCAGATCTGTGTATTAGATGTATAGAATCATAAAATAAATTGGAAGACATGTCAAGATGTCATCTAGTCCAAACCCCCACTCCAAGAAGGTATTTTTAGATCAGGTTTCTCAGGGACTTGTCCAATTGAGTCTTGGACTCAAAGTTGAGTCTCATCTTCAAAGGACGGGGAGTTCCCAGAATCTCTGGACAGCCTGTTCCAGTATTTGACCACTCTCATGGTAAAAATTTATACTTAGTATCTAATCGGAATTTCCCATAGTCCAGCTTGTGTCCTGTTGCCACTTGGACAGTCGCTGCGCACCTCCAAGAAGAGTCTGGTTCTGTATTTTCTGTATTCTCTGATCAGATGGTTGTGGATAGCAATAAGGTCTCCCTGAGCCTTTTTTCCTACAATTTGAGCAGGTCTTGCTATCTGAGGCTGTCCTTATATAACCTGAGCAGCTTGGTGCTTCTGAACTTGTTTCTTGTACTGAGAGATCCAAAAGGGAGTAGGGGTAACAGGAAGTCTCACATTGATAGGCCTAATATGAGGCCTCTTCTTTAAGTGTGGAGATTATAAAATGTCCAAGCACTTGTGTTTCTCTTTAGTTCTTCATCTGTTAGCAAATGTGTTGTTTGAAAAAATAGAGCTGGACCTGCCTTAGGTATCAGTTGCAGTGTAAACTGAAACTACAGCAAGAGATAAGAAAAAGGTAGCCTTCAGTGCAGTATTTGATAGGAGAGACCTGAGAGAGTTTACCTGAGGAGAACGTCATCATGCATATTTTGCGTGCCCATGGGTGCGCTTGCACAAGAACACTTGCATGCACATGTTTAAACCTGAAGTCTGAGGGGCTGTTGTTGCTCAGTCCACAGTCAAGCATTTGGCAGAAAAATG
>WAAD01018860.1:0-10058 GCA_013389945.1 Fregata magnificens
GCAGGGGGCGCGGTTGGGGGGAGAAGGGGGTGTTCGCATACGGGAGCGCAAAATGAAGCACAAGGGTGCCGCTGAAGGAGGGGGTGCTCGGAACCTCACCCCCGCAGCTGAACGGCGTCGGAAGCGCCTCCGCGCATTTTCGGTGCCTGGAGAGGCAGGTCTGCGTTTCCTTCCTGTTTTGAATGGTTTTGTTTCTTGGCTTTGTACAGGCAGATAAACTTCATGCCTCTTTCTCCTTGTTTCTCTGATTTTTATTTAATTCAGGTGACTTCTTAGCTTGCCAAAGTTGGGTACAATAAATATTTCACTGTAAATAGCCTCAAGGGTTCTCTATCGCCCTTGTTTCCATCTTTTAAGAGTTTTAGTGTAGCTTATTCCCAACAGGTTTAAAAAGCTTTAAACTTTTCCCATAAAGCAGTTCGAGAAGCATTCTTTGCCCCCTTTAATGTAAAGATCAGAAATTCAGTCAAAGCTACCAGAGCTGCCTGTTTTAGGGACTGAAATCAGGACTGTGGATCTAACAGTCCTGTCCTGTAAATTCTTTTCTTGCGGGCCAGTTTTTAAAGTCGAGATCCCAAGTACGTGGGGTGTGCTTGCAGGCTGGGGCCCCGTCTTTTTGTATTAATGATCAACAAAGAAAACCGTGTAAATCTACAGTAACAGGACATACACATCACAGACACGCATAAAACCGATCTATCAGCTGCAATAACAAGAGACAAGATTAGTACCACTTTTTCTCAATGGGGTTGCATCAAGCTGTAGTCTCGAAAGGATCATTTCGTATGAATTGTTAATTACTGTTTATATGTAAAAACACAGCTGCACAAATTCACCTAGCTGGCGGAAAGGTAGGCTTCGCGTGAAGGTACTCACTAGGCTGACCTTGCCGGCAACAGAGAGAGAAAAGTGCCTTCCTGAGGTCGTTTATCTGATATTAATGTCCAACGTGTGTGGTACGAATTGCTGTCTGGAGGTGCTGCTCGCACATGTCTACCCCAGAAGGAGCTTAGAAAATTATTTTGGATGAAAAATGTGACCTTTCAATGGCTAAAATTAGTGAGTCCTGTCCCATTCAAACCTAGGGATAGTGCCATTCCCCTGGCCGTGACGGTTACCCAGGAAACACACAAACAGGACAAACGGAAAGCTTTTCCTTTTCCTGAAACCGTTCTCTCACACATGTAGGTGAGGTGTGATTGTGGGAACCTTAAGGCGTTCCTAAGCTTGTGAGAACAAGTGTAATAAGTTAGGCACTGCTGTGTTGAATGTCCCTTAATATAAGTCAAGCCATTTTATTATTCTTCTTCCGTAGCAATGTGTCATCTCATGGAGTTAAATGATCAGGCTCATTTTAAGACTTCCTAATAAATAATAAGTTTTATCTAATAAAGATACCTATGAATGAAAAAAAAGCAACAAAACCTACCAGGAAAAGAAGAGAATGGTAAATATATTTAACCTTTTTTTTTTCCCTTATATTTTTCTCCCATTTGTTTCTTCTGAGCTCAGCTGGTGTATAAAAGGAGTTAATGATGATAATGAGCTTACATTTACTGCACCTTTCTTCCTGAAGAGTCCCAAAGGGCATTACAAACAGAGAAGATAAATTCACTGCTTGTTCTTAAAGGATACTGAGGAATATTGCTTCTGGCTTTTATATGGAAGGAGCAGACAGCAGTTAGCAGACATATTGCCCTTCTGCATACTTCTGCAAGAAATATGGATCACGAAGAAGAAGGTTAAGCAGTGTTTGGTTTACGTCACTGATACTTTAATGGTGAGATAGGAACCGAGTTGTGCATAGGTTTTTCCAGTGTCAGCATTCCACCTGCTTTACAATAGAGAAAAGTGATTTCTAAACACAAAAATTCTCATAAAGTTTTATTCTCAGCTTACATTTTGTCACATTTCTCTTACTTTGTTAAGTATTTGGCTTGTTACAAAGAACAACACATGCAAAAAAAAATGGATTTTGTAGCTTGTAGCCATGTAACCACCCTGCCTGGAATGGAGGAGCTTGTTGCATTTACATAGGTGTGATGGAAGAGTCCTTTTGGGTTTTTGTCTTGTGGAAACATTTACATCAAAGGGAATCAGAGGAATGATATTTCCCTAGAGGTTTCTTATCTCATTGAGACGTAGTTTTGCGTAGAGTTAAGTGGTTCTGCACCTCACCATAATTACCTAGTTCTGCCAGTCGAAAAAGGTTCTCTTCTGCTGGCTTTAAAAACAGTTAATTTGCCATTATGATAGTCCCCTGTTTACTGTTGCTGCCCTGTTAGATACTGAAAGTTAGTGCCTGAAGGTTGCGTTTTCCCAGTTTCTTTGGTCTCAGATATGTAATTGAAGTTTTGCTGCAGTCCATATAATTTCCAAGTTGATGCTTTTTGGGGGGGAGGAGGGTGGGGTTTTTTTTGGGGGGTGGTGGTGCATATGTCCTTTGTCTTTTAAATAATTTTGGTACTTCTTATGATAAGATCTTCCTTTTGGATAAAGCTCCTGCTCTGCCATATTATGATGCAGCCTCCAGTTCAGTCAGGCTTTCACAACTCACAGTGTGCTTCTCTTCTAAAGGAGTTGTACATGTTTTGACAGTCTTTCTACCAATTCATGCATCAGCCTAGAAATAGTCTCACAAGCCACAAGCAGACGTTTATATTTATAACACATTTAAAAGAAAAAAAAAAAAAGCATTTTTCTCTGTTAGATGAGGGAACTAAAATTCTGAGATATTTTTGCAGCCAAAATCTATAAAAGGAAAACCAATAAACATGTTCCTACATGAAAAAAAAAAAATATGGAATTTGAAAGGTTTCCAAATACATTCATTCTTTTTTGTTGGTGTTCTATGACATTTTAACTATGATAAAGAAATCAATAGGCTTTCAATACCTGCAGTGTTGGTTTTTTGACATCTCCAATATTCATTATCTGAATAAGTGGTACTCTTAGCCTGAACATGTTACTGTGTTGCAGCAAGGAGGGATTATTGCTGTCCGTTTTACCTCTCCTCAGGGTTCATATTCAGTAGTTCATCAATGAAAAAGAGTATATTTCCCAAAATAACTTCTGTTCTTTTTCAGTTTTAAACTATGGTGTGCTCAGCTACCTTACACTCCACTCTCCTTCCTCATTTAGGCAAATTTAACAGGACAACTTTTTTCCTATAGAAAAAAAGACTGATTTGTTTATGCTGTCTTCTTACATCTCACTGGGTTTTGATGTGTAGTACCTTGTGATAAAAATCTGAGTTCAGAAGATAATTTCTGTGACGTGGTATCATTGGGATTTTTATTTCAGATTGACCAAAATCCTCTAATCAATGGAAGGACTTTTGTTGTTGAATTCAGTTGCTTATATGGCTGGGTCAGGCTCTGTACTAATAAATAAATGTTGAAAAGTTTGAAATTGAAATTCAAAAAGCAATTCAAAGTTTAATGATAATATTGGGAATTTCTTGTAATTACTATTCTGATTCTGCATTTATTGACGTCCGTAAGGAAAGCTTATGATGACTCCTGAGTATAGATTGCTATTCCTGTCATTTCATATTTTAAATTATAATACTTTTCCTTTTAACCTCTCTCTTTTGCTGAAGTTTGAATTCTGTTTCAAAGGGTAAGCATCAGTGCTCGTATCACATAGTCCAAATAGATTTGTTGATTAAGTTATACTTGTTTTGAAAGATAAGTACCAGCAACCCTTCTATTACTATTAGTAATAAGAAGACAAGTGATCTATATTACATGGAAAACTAAAATGTGGTTGATACTTGCATTGCTGCTTTCCTGTCCTCTTATATCCAAAAGGCAGAACGATATATAGACTGTCTAACAACATCAATCACTGGAGAGAGAAGTCATCAATACTTTTTTTAAGGTGAATTACTTGGGGAATAAGTTATATTTATATAACGTGGAGCTGTGGGAAAGACTATCTGTTATTCGTGAGTATCCTTGATAGACCATAGATTAAGACAATGAGGGTGAAGCTGTGTGAGTCATGTCCATCCACATCAAATCATTCTATCTCAGTCTCCTATGTTAGCATCGTCTCTTTTACCTCTGATCATCTTCACAAGTTTCTGTGCAGAAAGTGCTGAAACAGATAAAAGGTCTCAATAATCTACAATACTAGAGGTGAGATACAAAGACTTTTTTTTTTTTCTTTGCCTGACTATGAAATTCAGATCAGGGAAAAAAATAATAAAACCTTTCCTTTTTAAAAGTTTTTCCAAGATTTTCACTCTGCAATCAGTAAGAAATGTTGAAGGGCAGTAAGAGTCTTATGGACACAGATTGAACCTTTACAGACTTTTAAAATGGTAGCTGGTGTTAGCTTTCAGCCTAAAAGAGACTTTTCTAAAGTGTCCACCATGGTGAAATTGTTTTGATCATTGCATTTCAGAGAATTCTTAGATTTTGTTTGTTTGTTTGGGTTTTTTGGGTTTTTTTTTTTTTGCTAGCTGCTTTATACAAAATATTTTTTTCCTATATTTACCAAAGTCCTTTTACTTTCCCCATGCAGAAAAATGGCCACGGTCCTCACTTTCTTGACCTCCACGTCTGACTATTTCAACTCATTTGGATTGGAGCCATAAACCCTAAAAAGCACAAACTAGTATTCAGAGCTTCAAGTCAGTCTGCCCTCGTGATACAGATGATCACCATGAAAATTGCTCCAGTTAGTCCCTACTTGCCCTAGTTTGTTATTTAATGCAAAACTGAAGTTCAAGGGAAATTGAGACCTAAACTGTGGTGACATCTAAGTAGTGGTCCATGAACTAAGGAAGATCTGTGAGGCCATAGCAAAGGTTTCACAGCTGCTGTGGAGAACCTGATGGAAGAATGAAAGCTCCACCATTTCCAGTTGAAGCTGTGCTGAGAAATTCCAAAGAGTTGGCAGTAGTTCATAGATCCAAAAGGTTTTGGAAGCACTGCTGTCCTTCAGATGGCCCAGATTGCCCAGCATAGCATCACCTCCTCCAACCCCACCTGCAGTCCAGCCCCGACTGCGCGGTAACATATATCTCAGAACGGCAGAGGCAGTCAAATGACATCTCAGTTGTTGGTTTTAAGCAGCCAGTGAAGCTATAAAGAGAAATGAAGGAAATGAGGGGAATGGGAACTGAGAAAGACTCTGTGAAGGACAAAGTGGGAAACAAGTCAAGAAGGCTGACAGAAAAAAAGTCGTGAGTGAAGAAGAAGGGATCCTATTTAGAGAATATGAGGAAAAGAAGAACAGCTTAAGGAATAAAATAGAGAGGGAGCGCCTACGGTGTAGAGCCTGCCTCATCCCTTGAAAGCATGGAGCAGACAACTTTAGATTATTTGTCCCTAGCCCCTGTTTTTATCTCCCAGTGTTGTGGTCTCCATCTCTCCCTCCTGTGAGCATCTCAAGATTTTTCTCCAGTTTGGAATGCTAGAGTGTATTTAATTGTAAACATTTGAAACGTTACATTTCCTCCATGCACAGAGGATTTTATCCCTTCCTGTGCCACATTAAACTGCTGAATATGCAGCCCAAACATACATTAGCTTTTGTGTCCAATGGAGTGCACTCCAAACCCTCATATGTATGCTGTCCTTCGTTCCTAAGCGTAAGTGTAGGCCATTGCTTTGCGTACGCTGCTGTGGGCTGTCCCTTCTCCGATGCAGTACCTTGCTGCTGTCTTTTTACTTTTTTTTTCTTTTAAAGTTAGACCTTATTTTGTTATTTTCTGCCACTTCAACGTTACTCCAACTGTAGTTTCATCTGCAGAGCTCATTTACACGCTGTTTACCTTTTCTTCCAGCTTATTAATGAAGCTATTAAAACAAGAAACAACTTTATACCTTGCAGTAGGCCCACTGCGTACTTCCCCACAACTTAGTGCAATCTGCTGCCATTTCTCATCAGCCAGTGTTTGTGACACTTCAACCTGTTTTCAATTTACATGACAGTGCTTACGTCCAAAGCAATTTGAATTCATTTTGGGAGATTTAGTGAGACACTGTATTAAATCCTTTATTAAAATCATGCTGTGTATATTTCATCCAGGATTTCTGCAGTTCTATCAAAAAAGCAATCACGTTTCCTTGGCACGACATGTTCCTTATGAATCCATGCTGCTTATTGCTTATTGTTCCATTATCCTTTGAACGTTTGGAGGAGTGTTTTGGGGTTGGGTTTTTTTTCTGTTTATTTTCTTTTTCCCCTCAGCAATTGTTCTGTTCTTTTGCATTACAGAATATGCTTGAAATTAGACTCCTTGTTTAATAAACCACTCTTCTTTATTGACGTTTGAGGCTATACTTGCTATGCTATATGACTTTTCAGAAATCATTTTTGAGGGCTTAGTATTTTCAGTGTGTACTCAGGGATACCTTTAACCTGGACTAATTGGCTGGATGCAACTGTTTTTCTTACTTGTGTGCTATCAATAGCAATTTTTTATTTCTTGTTTTCCGTCAAACCTTCTGCTTTCAATAAGGACAAATAATAAATACATGTATCTGGGAATCATGAGTTTTGCCCACCTCTCGCCTGCCAAAGTAGCCCTACTTTTGGACTGTGTTTGCATTTATTTTATATCTTTTAACAATCCCCTTTGGTATCATTAACTTGTTCTTGGCTTTATCCTGAAAGCCATTGAGCACTTCAACCATGGTCTAATGAAATTGTAAGAATATATTTACTTTGCATTGCTGAAGTCATGCAGCTTTTTTTGGGAATATTCATACATTCAGGTTAAGCACAAGATTTTATGCTTTGCTGTTGCTCATACAAGTCGTCTTCTACAGTTCATCTTTTTCCTGAATACTAGCCCATTCTATATATTTTCTTTGCTTTCTTCTTCATAAGTAAATACATCACCCTGGGGAGCAGAGTTATTTAAAACTATATGATATATTTCATACATGTTCTCCCTTTCATGTCATCTTTGTTCTCAGTTAAGCACAGATCCAGAGTTTGTTAAAGTTGGTGAGAATATTCCAATTCACTGCAATGAAGTTGGATCACACCCTTAGTTGTCAAATCTCATATTTTGTTTTAGTTTGGGGTCCTCTTTTCTATTTTTTTTGGTTTAGTTTTGTTTTTTCCTTCTCTTATTTTTTTCCTCTCTCCCACTTCTATATCCCATGATAAATTGATAGCTTCTGAAGGTTAACAATGAACAGGGAGATCTACTAACTGCATCTCAGCAGCTGGAGGGTTATTTTTTGTGCATTTTCATGTTATGCTCGTGAGGGACATATCTGTTACCTCTTTTAGATGTAGCTTGATTTTCCGTATTTTCTGTATTTGTTTTAAAGACTGAAATTCTTGCCCTCTATAGCATTGTTCCAATTTGCCAGCATCTCTTAATGAGGACATAGTATAAAGTCACTGGTAATGTCAGCAGGTCATTGAGGAGAAGAGGCAGTCAGGGTTGCCAGCTCTTCTGTCACTGGTCTTATGAATCACAGATGTCCTGGACCACACAAAGCTTCTGAGGGTGTTGGTGAAAGCTGCGTGTGGTCATGTTGTATTAGGCTGTGCTTTTTCTACCTAAACAGCATCAGGACTCATGTCTGTTTAGGTGGAAACAGCTTGCTGCATGAGCTAGTATATTCTTCCCTTAAAATCATCAGTGAATACCCTAATTTGAGCAAGCACCATTGTTACCAGAATGTCTCTGTCAAATGAAGTATCATGAGGCAGCACTTGTTAGCTGTGCCCATGAATAAATTCCAGGATGCTTTTCACAAGGCTGAGGATATCTTGACATTGAGAGCGCGATCATTTCCCGTACCAGAAATGTCGTCACTTGAGTGGTGGGTGAACAGTGGGACAAATTTTTGGCTGTGGCTGTTCTTTGCTAATCAGGCCAGCAAAGATACAGGGACAGAGTTAAAGTAAATTGCCTTTTGGCTACTTTGATTCTAAAGCTTCTAAAAACTGCTTTGGGGTTCAGGGATGCTCACAGAAATAGTGCTCTGGACTGTAATCTGCAGCCCTCTTTCCTCCTGAGGGGCGTCACAGAGCCATCCTAGATGCCATGTGGCAATCTGCAGTTTTCTTACATCAGGAAAGTCTCACTTGCCTTCTTTTATCTGCTTTTTAATATGGGTACTTGTGATGGATGCACGCGACCCCGTAACCAAATGAGCAGGAGTTTGGTACAGGCTCCAAAGGAGGTAAAGGCCTGAGCCGTAGCCAGGCCAAGAACTCCTCTAGTTTCAATCTGTTCTCTGAAAACCCGCAAAGGAGCAAAGTGACACAGTGAGCATCGATGCATACGAGTTTGGAACACCAATCATGCGATTAACACATGAATAGCAGGTGGCTTTTCCAAGACTCATTTATCAAGGAACAAAGAAAGTTGTGGGTACAAGGAGTTTCCTGCATACCTTTTCCGTCACATGTAATTTGACTATGAGCCAACCACTTTATCCCATAAATATGACAGCCTAAATGAGCCTTCTTTGAGCTCTCCCTGCTAGGCAGTGTGGCTGCATGGCGGTCGTCTCCCCCTGAGCTGGAACACCTCTCAAAGTTGCTCCTTGAGGCAGAGAGACCTTTTACCAACGGCAGATCTTTGGTAAGTGACCGATGTCGTGCATTACCTTGTGGTATGGTAACTTTGATTTGGTCTTGGTTACTTTGATTGCATGCTGAATTGATGCTAATGAAACATTACATAAATTTTGCATATATAATCCCCTAGACATAAAACATTGACCAAGTCTGAGACTAGGTTTGGACCTAGCTGCACATAGACTCCTGTCTGAGGAGGAGTTTAGAAAGCAAGGGGGTGTACTCTGAACCTCGTGACTCACCAGGAGGGTCCTTCTTACCCTTTTGCATCTCCAGTCTCTCTGTGAATCATCCTAACTCGAGTGTAACTCAATTTTCCTTTGTTTCTTCCATGCAGTAATTAATATGGTGAACCTTGCCATCAAACTTTTTGAACCTTTGCAAACCCCTGTTAAACTTTGTTAAATGCCATTGAATTCATTGAACTCTGTCAAATTATTATTTTACCTCAGTAAAACATAGTGCTGCTTCTCTCTTTTGAGTGAGGTGCATTCCACTCATTTGCAACAAATTGGCGTAGTCTGCAGGATCCTAAATCAGGATTCGCGACAGTACTTCATAGCATAAAGAGACCAGAAAAAAAGGCCAAGGATCCGGTTTGGTCTCTTTAAAGAGCTTCAGAAATGCACTATTGACCTCTCAAAGAACTTAATTCTATGGGAGTCTGAAAAACAGAGAAAGCTACATGTTTCCCAGAAGGAAAATATGTTACTGGCTGGAAGAGGTGTTTAAAATTGTTTTAAAAAATAATAACTCAAAATCCACCAAATAATCTATAATCCCTTTTTAAATAACTATGGTTTGAAAGAAAGCTAATGGCATTTATTTTTCTCTCTCTAATTTTGCTTACAGGCTGTAAGTTAAGAATTATTGTAGTCTAATTCACAAAATGAATGTTATCTGGTTTGATATGCTTTTTTTTTTTTGCTCTTAGCAGCCACTGTCAAACTGTATTTCATTTAGGTGCTGGCAAAAGGTTAGCTTACTGTAGAGTGAAACACATGCGCATTTCATGTGAAACACACATGCATCATATAGCCTGAGCCTGGCTGAACTGCACCTCACTGTGAGCTAAGGTTTCTGTCACGTCCCCTCCACCATTACGAAGGTAAGGGACAGCAGGAGTGATTTATGTGAAGAATTTTAAAAATATATTTAATTAACATTTTAAATAGGAAAGGGCTGGGCTTTTATGTTCATGAACATCTTTCGTTCTGAGACTGAGCCTCTCTGAAAAGCACTCATAGTTTAGCTTGAGTCACCCACTTGAGCATTGCTTAAAATGAGGGGCTGCTCCTTCTAACCACTTGCAGGGAAGGATTTAGCTGGAGCCAGGAAACAGAGCACAACGCAAGCTGCCAGCTTGTTAGCGCGAGAATCCTGCCTTCATTGAAGTCTTTGGATTAATGACTTCAGACAGGCAGATGTGAGACTCCGAGGCCATGTGTGGGGGAAGGGGTTTCTTGTCGGAGGGCCCTGGAGTGAGTGTTCTTGGT
>WAAD01018860.1:16905-38896 GCA_013389945.1 Fregata magnificens
AAGGCCTTAAAATGTAAGGCTATATCAAAATTATTTGTATATAGGTAATAAATACTATTAGGTGGTGAACAACATTAAGTTCCAAGGCAGAAGCAAGGGATGGCTATTCCTCTAGCATGAAGAGCCTCTCTGTGTAATAATGAGTACAATTCTCATGTTTTTCTTCAACATCAATGTGTTCAATATAGACACAAATTGAGCTTTAAAGAGGATTTTGCAGGCAGTTTATACTGGTGTTTGTAGCTGTTTTTGCNNNNTGCAGGAGGAGAATTTGCACAGAAATAAAAAGTCTATTAACATCCGTAAGTACAATTGCCCAAGAGAGAAAAAGGATAGAGAAGAGGAGGATGCCATTCAAAATTATGACAATCACTGTAAAAATTGTTCTTCCTCTATGTTCCATAACAACCATCAGTCAATATGAAAGTGAATCTGTTCTTTATGATAATTCTTTTCCTCCAATTTGTGTCCAAGTTGGCTTGCTGAGATAAACTCGTGGGCTTCTGGCACTCACATTTCCCATTTGGAAGCTAAAGAGAAAAAAAAAAAAAGATTAATTTAAAAAAAATAAGCACAAATGAGAAGAGAGGAAGTTACATTTCAGCCCTACCAGTTTCAACAGTGTCTCCCTAATTTGAAATTGCAGTGGTTCTATGAACTTGAGTAACGTTTGGTTTTTTGCTTGACCTTTTGTACGAAGAGGCAGGTGTGAGGGAATATTCAGTCCTCTAGGAACACGTTATACTAATGAACACAGTCCTGGGAAGGGAAGGCAGGGGTGGGGAGGATGCTATAAACCCTAAGAAGTTATTTTCCATTCCCTTGCCTCCCATCCAGAGGGTGTTCAGCGCTTTTCGGAAAGTGTTTAGCCGATACCATCTATCCTATTGTGATTTTCAATTTACAGTGCAAGTGATTGACTGGTGTTGCTAGTTAATGTAGTGAGTATGTTTCTGTATATGTTTCATCTGTGCGGCTTGGGCTGTGTTGAAATCGCATCAATTTGCAGTGTTAACTGTTATGCAGCATAAATAGGGCCTGCACGGAAATTTGAATTGGGAACTAAATGAAAGGAGGCAGAGATAATTCCAGCTGTCACCATCAATATTTCCAAATGTTTGGGGTTTTTTTAATGCATACTTCTCCCGTTTTAAATACTAGTTTGGGGCTACATATGGATAAAACAGGAAATGGTTTTTGACTCAGATTTTACTCCCCCAGGTACCACACAGGTGGATGAACTGATGTACACACACATACATGCAGCACGAGCATTGCCCACATTCTGACTTGCACAGAAGGCACTTGCTGTCTGCCCTGCAAGAAACACCTGTAATTTGCCCAGAGAGTTGTGTGCTACTGATACTACAGATAAAGGCATTGCCAATATACAGACTGCTTCTCCTTCAGCATTTTGTGACTTTCCAACTCATAGTTTAAGGGCCCTTAGTGCAGCATCCCTGTTGGGACTGACCGTTGAGAGGGCACAAAGCTGGGATGGAAATCTTTTGCCAGATGCCAACAAATAGTCAGGATTTAGTAGAAGAATTATATTTATTTTAACATCATATTTCATTTATATTAGCAAAAAAAGATTGTGGCATTAACACCATCAAATGCGTGCAGACACATTTACCCATAAACAGACCAGAAGGCTCAGCTAAATATTCCTTCCTCCCTAGATGAGGTGGGGATGTAGAGGCAAAGCAAGTGGCTGGAACATGCTGTTAGGCTGAAGATCTGCAGGAAAGAACATTTCCTCATTCTTATCATCTCTATTTATCTGTTTTAATCTTGGAGACAGAACAAAACATTGTATGTTTCACAGGCACCCCTAGCCTATCCTCCATAGCTGCACTTGCTGTGTCTTTCTCTTTAGCACACTGAATGATTGTACCCATCCACATCCTAAAATATGTAGGGAATAGCTCCCTCCCCTGCAAAATAGAAGGCATTGCTGCAAGCCATAGAGGACCAATCTTGTACCTATTCCTTAAGTGTTAAAGAGAAAATCAGCCTGTTTAATTGGATTGCAGTGGTAAACTGCACTTGCTGATCCACTTGTACAGTATTTCCTATAGTTAGAGCATGCAATTTGTGAATTATAGTCAGACATCTAGGTTGTAAATTCATTTACAAATATAATAAGTCTTTAACAAACACAATAGAAACAGCTCATTAAGGAAATTCTTCCCTAAGAATAAACAAACTTTGCATCTCTTAGACTTCTCTGGTGGGAGGGCTTATATTTTCTTCCAATAAAAAGAAGATAAAAGAAGCATCTGTTTGTAGACAGCATAATAGTGTAAGAATACAAATACTACAAGAACTGCAGGTGCTGGGTCAGTCCATCTATAAAAATATCTTGTCTCAAAAAGTATTTAATGTCCAATACTTCGAGAACAGTGTAAGACTAGCATATACAGAGAGCAATCTTCTCCTAAAAAAAACCCCCCAAAGCCCAAAAACCCCCACTTCCCTGCAAGGCCAGGTCTTGATACTTTAGAGTTCATTTTCATGAATTCTAACACGTCGTGTGTTTGCAAGAAAACGTATGAAGTAGTTTAACAGATTATGCACCCTCTGTAAGAGGTATGGCCTAAGAAGTAAATTAATGGGTTTACCAAAGATGAGAAATATTTTAGATCATATTTTCTGCTTGCATTTGCTTAACTGGTGTTTGGAAATATCCATACTAATTGGGACCCGTGGGTGCAACAGCAATACAAATAATAAATATAATGTGCACATTGATCAAAGTCCCCCTCTTCCCCTAGTGCTAAGATTAGAAGTATGAAATTACAAGAAAGACTAGAATGGATTTAAAAAAAAATTAAATAATATCTACAGGAATAAACTTCTATGCTGTTATCCAGCAAATTTGTAAAGGTATTTTAATGCTCAGCAAAAGGTGCCAAAGCAGATTCAGACCAGCAGCTGAGAGGAGGCTATTTTCAGAGGTTTGCTGGTCAGAATCTGGCAATTCTTTTTCTATCTGTCCTTTAGGTCACAACATATTCCACGTCGTTTTTTTTAACGTACATCTGATCTTGGACTGCTGCTGATGTTAATAAACATAGCATTAAGAGTCCATTTACTCCTCCCACACGCATTTCATAGAATCATAGAATCATTAAGGTTGGAAAAGACCTCTAAGATCATCAAGTCCAACCGTCAACCCAACACCACCATGCCTCCTAAGAGGCATTACTTACACTGTAAGTAGCCCACAGCTAAATTCAGGTCCCTAGCATGTGGTCTGGAGTAGCCAAGAAAGAGTTTGTAAGGAACTAGCCAACCGCTTACCTAAAACTAATCTAGTTCAGTTGTATTCTTGATCCAGACTTAGTCCCTCATATCAGAGACCTTCCCAGAATTAGGAAGTTAAATGAGAAAACTAAAATCTTGAGCATACTCCACTAATACCTAGGGAAGTTTTGCCATTAGTTTCAAACACCACCAGGATTAAGATCCTAAGCAGCCAGAGCCCTGATGTAAATGGGCAGGTCTGGCTGTGGGGCATGAAAGCCTGCTCACCCCAGAATCAAAATGGTCCCCTTCTGGTGTAGAGTGGGTGGAAGGAGTGAGACACGTGGATTTTGAAATGGAACAAAGAAGTTTCTATGTTGACCTTAGTTAGAAATTAATATGATCTTTTAAGTTTGCCAGATCCTATGTATTTTGCAGGCCCACAGTCATGGAAAAGACTATTAACCTTGCTATATAGCACCTACTGAAGAGTTCATTATTTTTACTTCCGCTAACATGTTTCTTTTGATTCTGAAAGTATGATTGTAAAGAAGCATTTCTTTACCTTTAGAAATTTAAATGCTGGCTCTCAAAACATCCTGCTCAGAGTTACACAAGTGGGAATCGAGGCTGCTTTATTGAAAACAACTAATAAATGCCAATTTCAGACCCTTTTGCTTGATTTTCTAAAAAGAATCTTCACAGTGTTTATACACATCATTCTCAACATATGCTTAATAACAAATAATGAGCAACCCACTAGTACTAAAAAAGTAGATCCAGACATATGCTATTTTAATAAGAAGCCATTAAAACTGTCTGTCAAATATGAATGTCAATCATTTTCCAGCATCTGATCTGCAAAATACCAAGCCATGTTTACAGCAACAGTAAACTGCTAAGCTTCTTGGGTTTGACCATGATATATGGCACAAGGGTCTTTGTGAAATCCTCACTCTTGCAATTGGTAAAACATATGCATTTATGGAGAAGTTGGCAGAAGGAAACTGACTATTTTAAGAACAATATAAAGATAGTGATGAGCTAACAGGTTTCATCACTGTTCTCATTTCCATGAGAATTGACACTAGGCAGGGTTTGGGATACAAAGCACTTTAGGTCTCCGCCTGTCACTGGTGACATGTAACATTCTCTGACTTTTCTTTGCTTCCTGACAAATCTTCCCAGATGACAAAGATGCAATAGGAATTAAGATCTGATCACAGTCATTACCAAATTATTACTGGAATAAGAGAAGTAAACCTGGCAGAATTAGTAACATGGAGTTCTTGATGCACTTTTCTTTGTTTCCTTTTCTTTTTTTTATCCAGCAAATATTTTAAAACCCATAATTACTTTTTTGGTGGTGTTGGTTTTTGGTGGGTTGCACATCATATTTCTGGAGCCTAATTTTTTGGCCACAATGAAGGGCATAACCTTACTGAGATTGATTATGCCGTCCCCATTTCTTTCAAATGACACACTGGCCCATAACTGAGGACAGTATGTAAATATATAAATATATATATAGCTTCCAGTGCTGCATATCTGATCTTTCAAAGATATCCCTTTAGCAAAGATAAAACGGTGAGAATACTTACTGATACAAGAAGCCAAACCCATTTTATAATATAAAGGAAGGCTTTTTTAAGAAGATTGAATAGATGGATGGCCATTTAGTTTATTAACTTTTGAATAAATACACTATAGTCCTGTAAAAAAAAAAAAGACAGTAATATCTCATTAAAAATATTATCTTCTTTTGCATTATAAGACCCAATGGTAAACTATAATGGAATATGCTGAGACTTATGAGGAGTGGCTGAGGTCACTTGGCTTGTTCAGCCTGGAGAAGAGAAGGCTGAGGGGTGCCCTCATGGCAGCCCACAGCTTCCCCAGGGGGGACAGCGGAGGAGGAGGTGCTGATCTCCTCTCTCTGGTGACCAGCGATAGGACATGAAGAAATGGAATGAAGCTGCATCAGGGGAAGTTCAGATTGGACATTAGGAAAAGGTTCGTCACTGGGAGGGTGGCTGGTCGCTGGAACAGGGTCCCCAGGGAAGTGGTCACAGCACCAAGCCTGTCAGAGTTCAAGGAGCATCTGGACGATGCTCTCAGTCATATGGTTTAGTTTTACGTAGTCCTGTGAGGAGCAGGGAGTTGGACTCGATGATCCTTATGGGTCCCTTCCAACTCAAGATATTCTGTGATTCTATGATTGTAAGCAATGTGAGCCAAAGGAACAGCTGGTACACTCATCACAAAGTTACAAGGGGAGTTATAAACTCTGAAACTTTTTCAGTTTTCCTCCAGATGTAATTGCAAGACAATTTCAAGTCAATTAACTGTAAAAATCTGATAAGATATAGCCCTGTCTCTCCCATCTGACAAAAGCTGAGGAAGAGTATAAGAAACAGTGCTGATGAATAATGTCCTTTGATGTGCCTTAGTGGTTTAGGTATGTCCTGTGCCAGATAGTTCATATTTCTAATTAGTCAAGAATAGCCTGGAAGTACGAACTGCTAAGCAATTAATTGTGGGCATAAATCCCATCAGGAGTTAAGCACAGGCAAGCTTTTGGTGAATCCAGCCCTTCTTGAAATTGAGAGCAAAACCACAACTATTGATTTCAGCAGCATCAGCAGTGTATTGACTGCATCATTTACCAGTTCATCAGCCATTTTGTCCTCGATCTGTTTGCTTTTTTCATCCTTAATGCATGCAGTGTGAAATTCACCTCCCATTTCATGCTAGAATGGTGGTGTGACCAGTGGCTTTTTCAATTCACAATTCAATTCACCAATTCTGGTGTCTCCTGCAGTGAGGTGGCTTGGTTGCGGTGGGGTAACACCAGCCTTGGCTGAGAAGCAATCTTTATTGCTTGTGGGCTTTGGAACGGAAAAAAGTTAAAACCAAAAGGAACAGGATGAACTTAAGAATGATGTCACCTCCGGTGCATTGCCTGAGACATCATTCCCTGTGACACTGTGTAGACTAAGGACCCTGTGCTGGGCATAAAAGGACTGGTGGCCTTGTGTCATGACTGCATTCAACTAAAAGTTGTTGTCTTCTAGTTGTTTTGTTGATGGCAACATCCAGAAAGTCCCTAAATGTTTAAAGGAAAAGTGAAATGTGTTATAGATTTTTCACAGCCTTTACACTAGGAAGAGTTATGTGCAACATTAAGCTTAAATTGATTTTCGGTGTTTGAGCACTAGCCTGGACAGTGGGTCTAATTAGTATCTGCAGTTACTTAAATAACAGTATTGAATGCCTGGGTTGCAACAGTTCCCATCTTGGTTTAGAATTATGTTTTGTTATGGAAACTCTTCTTGTGCTTCTGAGAGATGAACTTACTGGGGAACTTTAAACATCGAACAAAATTTGCTTTTGTTATTTAAGCTGTGATTGTTTTGCCCAAGTACTGAGCTTAGAAACAAACAATGAAAACAGAAGCTGAGCCACAGAGAGACCTGGCTGCCAAAAACACATCTCATGAGAACCATAAGTCTGTATTTATAAAGGGCTTAAATTTGCCATGATCCTTTGTTAATAAACTTGGTCTTTGGATGTCTTTTCCACCAGCTTTGTGCAAAGCAGGCAGAAAACTGGCCTGAGTGGTACTTGTGGATCATCAGGAAATGCAAATCCACTATAGTCTAAATCACAACACCTTTCTCCATCTTCTCTAAAGAAGGTGTTTTGGGACAGAAAAACTGCTAAGGTGGGGCCTGGGAGGGCTGTGGGTCACTACTTTCTGTTCACCCAAGAAAACAGTCCCACGGGAGCTGGCACATGTTAAATGAACCAGTTGAATCAGAGAAGACAGACACCTGTCTCACCCTGTGTTGCCCTCCCTAGCTGTGCTGAGTGTTATTTGGCCTCTACTTACATTTAGAAAAAAATTGTGCATGGCTATTACACGCTCATTTCCTTTCAGAGTGAGGAAACGAGGCAGATTTGTAACTAAATATGTATGACAGACTTCTCACCTAAACCTTCAGCTTCTGAGTACCCTCAGTTCCCACTGAAGGCACGTGAAGTACAGGAGTGATATCACCTTGCAAATGCATGCAAGAAAGAGTATTCAGGGGTTGCAAGTTCAACAGAAGCAGTGACAGAGCTTCGGTGCAGGGGTAACACCAGGGATGTCACATATTTTCCTTATGTTGTGGTTACATTTACTTTCTGAATGAGCCATATTTAGATTTTTTTTGTCTCTCCACAAATCATTATGGAATTATAATGGTAGAAAAGTGTAATTTCAGCCTCTATGCTTTGAGTGATGTTCCTGTAATTTGCAATCATTTAATTAAGGTCTGACATGGCTCAGCTATTCTTTACACTTATAGTCGTTGGCCATCTGGGCTTCACTAATAAATAAGCAGTTTAATGGCTGAACTACTTAATAAACTTTCAGTGAGATAAGAGGGAAATTAAGTCAATTCTTTCGTTACGAAAATATGCTGTGCCATCTAATTGTTCAAAAGCAGATGTCACTCAAATTCAATTAAGCTGTTTAATGACCTGCATGCTTATTATTAACTTGACTGAAGGTTTGACACGGTTAAAGTAAATACAAATGGCTGGTAAGATTTTAGCTTATCACAGTTCTGCTTTTTGCTACTTCCCCAAAATATCCACTTCAATCTGTGTTTTTTTCTTATCATACATGACAAATTTGCATTGTCTGGTCTGAAATCAGGGTTTATGCAAATTGTTAACAAACATATTTTTCTTATTTTCACTTCCAAATGTGTAGTTTTGGTCTCACAAAGAATGTGTCAAATGATTCAAATGTGAGGCAATCATGAATGTTGGTTAGCTCCCCAAGCGAGATCCTTGCTTAGTGATTTAGCTTTTTTTTGTTAGTGACAGATTGGGAGAGATATTAAGGCTGCTTTTTCTCTGTAAACAATTTCTTATAATATGCCAAGTTTTAGAACATGTTAATGAAATATATATATATCTATATGTTCCTTCTGGATTATTAAGAAAAAGACATGCAATATTCGCTGATTATTAAAATGTTATTCAGCACTTCAGTTTTTATAATGTGCTTCACTCTTCCTTTTTTCCCTCATCCTCCTGACTTTTTTAATTAGCTAATTATTGCTTAGTACTTATTACTTACACAAAATTCAGAATGGATTATCTCCATTCCAAACTTAAATCCATGTTGCAGATTTCATGGCCACATATGCATTGTGAGGTGGCTCACCCAGTCTTTACCAACAGAAATTTGAAGTTGTGTTGATTAGATGTAGGTCATTCTGGCTATGCCGTGGTATAGACTTAAAGACATTCTATAGATGCTGTGCCTCCCACAACAATGTGTATATGCTAACTGTTGCTGTGCTGCATAACTTCACCTTACAGTATTCACTGTCCAAGTCCTTTTCTTGACCTTGCCATGGGCAGTAAGGTCAGTTACAGCTGGTCAAAGCATACATTTGTAAGAAAGGACTAGGCATAGCTAACCCTGCCTGGGGGTGGGAAAAGGACTAGATGGCCTTTTAAAATCTGATTTTCCACTGGATCCTATGCAAGTATCTATATATTATAAGTAAATGTTTTTCAGATGTGCTAATAATTCCAAAACGGTGACTTAAAACCAAAAAGAAATGCTGAAGTAAACCCTAATGCAGAGGCTGTGGATGGATGGCTTCCTGCTAAGGACCGAGAAGCCTATGCTTCAGACATTCATCTCAGGTCAAGGCTCTCTTGATTTCCAGACTCCCTGATGGGAAGCAGATAACCTGGGAGCCCTGGAGGCCCAGAGCCGTCCACATGGTGATGCAGCCCTAGAGCAACAGACCCTGAAAAACAAGGCTCTTCAGCACCTGGTGCTGCCAGGCAGCTGGCAAGCCTCCAGCTGAGCATTGTCTATGTTCCAGCAGAAGGGCTTGAATGGGATGTGTTTCTGCAAAATATTTGTGTTTAGATTTAGTTGTCAGTTTCCATTTTACAAAGCAATTTTTAGCCTTCTTTTGCCACATCACAGCCCACGTTTTTGCTGGGTCAACAACCCACAGCAGCACTTCTTCTGTCCATTTCTCTACCCTTGTGGGAATGTGGGGCTACCTGGAAAGCACTGCTCCACCCTCTGGTTCTTAAATGTGTCCGCATGTTTCAGAAAACAGCCAAAGGTACTCCTTGAGTAAGGGCTTCGCCACATGGATTTTAAGGCGACTGCAATTGTTTGTTTCTTTTTTTTTAACTGGCTGTAAACAGTTTGGACTGGAACTCACCTTGTTTGTGCTTTCCCATGTTCAGAAGTCATCCATCTGTGTTAGGAAGTAGGTACATTCAGTTCCCTATCAATGTACTAAAAGCAAGCTTGTAATTGTGAGGACTTTACAATTCAGACATGGCTAAGACTTGTGATGTGGAAAACATTTTAAGTTGGTCTGGAGGAGAATATAAATTTTTTAATTTGGAAATATGAAAGAGCGTAGCCAAACCCAACTCACTTGACAACCAAGTGCCAGAGATTTGCTAGAAACCCTTCTGAACAGCTAGAAAATGCAAAAAAAGATCAAGATTAACAAATCTGGTGACTCCATCACTGTATAACATTTTCCTTCACCTTCTCACCTCTGTGGCTACGGTCATCGGCTGCAATTCACAGGCTTTTTTGGAAGACGACTCACAAGCATGTAAAATATAATGTTCTCTTTCCCCCCATCTCCTCTGTTTTCTCTGTTTTGTACAGTTTATACTTCAGTGAGCTTCTCTGATGTTTAGCCAATGCAATCCTACTGGATTATTCTAGGACACAGATGCTCCTTAAGAAAGCTGCTTTTCTTTCCTTGGTTATGTTCTCCTTATATGTACTCATCTGGGTAAAGTCCCACTTATATGGACTCATCTGGGTGAAATCTCGCTGTGCGTGCTTCAGAGTTCAATGTAACAAGTGTCTTTTCCTAGGGAAAGGCTACCCACATCTTAAAAAAGACGATGCTCTCTGCACGAAGTGCTGTAATTATTCAGCAGAGGAATCAGTCTTTCCCTTGGGGTATTGCATAGGAAAAGGTAAATGTGTCCTGCCAGTGCTCAGAGCTGAATGAAATCCATGTTGGCATGGCAGTACAGTTCTGAGCTTGGTCTGATCATTCACTGTACTAACATATTCCTGTGGCTTTTGGCCAGCTCAAAGTAAGGGTGGTGTATAGCCTGTGAAGCACTGTAAAACACTATTTTTTCAGTCTGAAGAGAAGGACTGATATTATCTAAGAATATTATTTTTGAAAACTGCTCTGAAATTAACAGAGACAATTTTGAGACTTGAACAGACCTCCAAACTTCCTCCAATACAACAGATTTTAAGAACTAACCAGGAGTTAAAACAGGAAATAAGTACAAATGCTTTGTGGTACACTACCCAAAGATTGCCCTGTCTACTTGGTCTTTCTGGCCATGGTTACATGTCACTACATGCTCATCAGCAAATCCAGTTTAAGAAGTTACCTCCATCATTTCTGTTACTTATTCCCTCTCCTCAGTTCTGGTAACCCAACTTTTTGTGTGACTGTTTCCATAGCTGCACTTGTGGAATAACACAGACTGAAGTGATCGCTTTCTAACATTTCCTTTTAAGAAAATTTTGTTTTAGGCCAAGACATTTAAAAATTGTTTGGAGAGCTGCCATGCTCAAATCCAGAGGAGATGATAAACTTTTGGAGAGGGGATGTAGGAGAACGCAGCTGGGTACAAATATAAATCTGGAAGTGGATTTGCTGCCAATAAAATAGCAGCTTGTGTGGAGAGAAAGCTGCTTTCCCCTAACTAGGAATTCACTGTAATTTAAAAATTGCAAATTCTCAGTTAAGCTCTTTTTTTATCAGGTTTTGATGGGGAAATTCTCAAAATTCAGAAAAGATTTATGGAACAGGACAGTAAGGAAGAGCTGCCAGGCTCTTAATGGAAATAATCCAGCAGTTTCTGCTGGTGAATGAACCCATGACTTATTAAAGATGAAACTTCTTTCTCTGCATATCGTCAGGACATCCCTACCTAAATAAGAGTAGGTAAGGAAAAAAAAGTCTCATTTTCTATTGAGCAATGAAGGAAAGTGCACAGATCTTCTGAGTGCTATTTTGCCCTTCACTGTGCGGCAAAGGAGAGAAGAGGAAGAGGTAGAAAGAAAGAAGATTCAGTATGAAGAAGCTAGAAGTCAGAGGGTAAGGACTAGGCTCAATAAAGAACTTCAGCCCCTCAAGATTAGCCCTGTATAAACACTTGCAATCCCGCGATCTCAACTCATGGAGGGTGGTGCAGCGCTTGCAGCCAGCCGATGAGAACCAGGTTATACGTGACCTCCTGCTGTCCTAGTGCAGGACAAAGAGGGTCCTAATCTCTGCTCTCTGGACTGTTTCTGTTTTTTATGTAATAGTTGTTCAATATAGATGCACACGTAGTACTAAACTCCTTATTGAACTTAGCTGTAAAATATTTGTGTTCCTGTCTGCAGGTCAACTTCTGAATACAAATGTTTTCTCTGAGATTCAATATCAGGATGCTGAGGGAGTCTCTAGCACAGCTTTGCTTTTGGCCTACAAGAAGACTCTGTTTTTGTATTGACCAAATCTTTTCTTTATATTGGTGATGATTTTCAGAAGGCTGTTCTTAAGGTATATTGTACATATCTTAAGACATTGTAGAAATTAATTCAGCAATTTCAGTGCTGAATCTCTTGTGGACATCTATCATCATCAGGAGAAACAGCTTAGCTGGTTATGATGCCATGAATGAGCAGCTGGGACGGTAGTAAGAGGTTTGCTATAGGTTAAAACATCTTTGATTTTGAAAAGCGACTGTAAAACTGGAATCTTGAAGCTGTGTGTGTACTGGGAGAGGACTTTAAGAGCACAGATGGCTTTGCAGGTAGCTGCTAAAGCCATTGCAGGACATGGGGTTACTGTGCAATAGCAAGGACAATGCAAGCGGAGTGTTTTCCTGCCTGTTATCCTCCAAAATTTACATTCTTCTCCCTACCCCTAAAATTGAATAGAAAAATAGAGGGATAGAGGGATAGATAGATAGATAGATAGATAGATAATACAGAAAATATCTAAACTCTGTAGTTGGGAAGCAAAAGCAAGATGAATATAAAGCAGCACAGGAATTGCTCCCTCAGTCTGCAGGGAGACAACCTGAAATAACAGCCCTGAGACATGTGAGCTGCACTCATCTTTGCTATGACAAGTTAATGAGAGCAATTTATGGTCATCCTCTTAATGACTTTACTGTTGATCAAATCACAGTAAAAGGAGAAATCATGTTGCAAAGATTTGCACGGTCCACTGTGAATGGTGAATCTTTCCGGCAGCAGGAGGAGGCAAATCTGAACTTTTTCAACGAGCTCTGGAGAGCCAACCATTAGTACTATTTCTCCTATAGTGGCCCCTGGCTGGACACAGTTTCATAGATGTCTTAATTGCTTAAGACCTAAGCCAGTAATGCTGCCAAAATAGATGGTTGCTCCCTACATTTACACAGATAGTTTCTACATCCTTTCCCTTCTTTTCTCTCTCCCTGCAAAGATTAGTTTTGAGCTACATCAGGGAGCTGATGAGCCAGATCATGCAACTCTACTACTACCAGCATGAAGGAGGGCTTGGGAATTTATGACCAGAGACAAATGCAGGACTCATCTTTTTGGTGGCATCATGGACTTGCTGGGGCTTAAGTGATTTATGAAGTTGCATCTGCAGAAAGAATTGTATCTATGCAAAGCGTGCTGATGCACAGGGCCTTCCATGGAGATGTTAGAGAGGGCAGCAATTTTTTTCAGGATCCAGTGGTGATATTTCAGGATATCAGTGGTGGTGTCTGAGAGCAAAGCAGCAAGCGGGATTCACAGAACCCAGATGAAATTCGGAGGACCTACCATCTAAGCTTAAGTATCAAGTAAGCACTGTCAGTGTGGGATCCTTGAACCCACGCTGTCCTTCCCAGACTGGGGAGTCACTGCTACACTTCCACAAAATGAGTTCTCAGAGTAGGACGGCATTTCAGAATGCGGTCAGGTAAACTGGACACAGAAGCGGCTCCACAGAGCTTGGTATCAAGCCAGGGCTGTCAGCTCCTCTCGCGTTCGGGTGCACCAATTCCATCCATGTTCTTTGTTACAGATGAAGCAATTTTAAATTAATTCCTGCAGGAGTACTAAACCTATTAAATATATACACACAAGCTCCTTTTTCTCAAAAAGGTAGAATGTAATGGATAGCTTATCTGTTAAAGGGATACATTTGTTAGCGGAATTCTTTTCCGTGTGCCAAACAAACACATAATAAACTAATGGGTTTGAGATACAATAATTGCTTCCTATATTGGAAAGAATTGAGCTCTAGACTTTTGCCAATGAAATAAGTTTCAAAGTTCTTCTGCCTGTACTGGTATAATAACTATACTTACTTTCCCATGATGATTTTGGTAACTGTGCCACGCTAACAAGGTTAACAATCATAATCATGGAAGCTTTTCTGTGTGTTCACATAAAGTTTTGTTTTTAAGGCCAAATGTCTAATTAGCAATCAGCTGGAGCAGTCTGAAGCCAACAGTAAATCTTTGCTATAAAGTGCAATATGTTTAGGTCTTCATTGCATTATCTAGAAAGAGCCATACATTGGGGAATCTGATTCACATAGTCCAACCTATCTGTAGTGTAACTGCTTTGAAATTGCCATAATTACACCAGGGATGAGTAAGGCTCATTGAGTTTAAGAAAGCAATAAGACGACTCATCTCCATATTTCCAAAGATAAAATGTTAAAGACAGTGATCACTCATCAGCATTCAAAGAAGGGCTATGTCAATCTCAACTCAACTGCTAAGAGTGTGACTCTTGCTTGAAAATGAAAACCGGCACTGGATATATTGGGCAAACTTTCAAAAATTGATTCTTGCCTCACTTGGACGTGCAAAAAGAATGATCATGAAGCTGTAAAGATCCAGTTCTTAGCTACTTTTCATACCCACACAGCATTATGCACAAGATCAAGACTGGTGTATAATCTCAGAGGGTAGGAGCTTTTTCTGTTTCTTTTTGAAGTATTAAGTGATGAACTTCAATCAAACTTGTTTTTCTCCATATACAACAGTTTTCCTGTTATGGTTTTAACACAGAGGAAAGATCTATTTCATACTTGGTGCATGATGCCCCGTTGCTTTGAGATTGTTTCCTTAGGAAAAGGAATAAATCATTAGTGTTTCAGAGCTCTGAATGAAATCTTCTAAGAAAGTCATTGGGCAAAACCCTTGCCAGCTTTTCAAAAGACAAGCTGAACAGCTCTCAGAAAAGTGCTTTTGAAAACCTAGTTACTTTTTCAAGTGGGATACGAACAGTATTTGAAACCTTGACCTGTATCAAAGCTAAGAAAGGAAACTAAATTTCTGGTACTCGGTGGACTTTAAATGGAATGACACCCCTTATGGGAAAATGGGCACAATGAGCTGGCCTGTAGCTGCTATGCAAGTTTGTTAATTATACTGTTATCCTGACATCCTTTCTTTCACATCCCCTCCATCTGTTTCATTTATGTGCTGCATCTGATCATAAACATGCACGAGCTACAACAAGGACTGTCTCTATATGGCTGTCTGTGAGGGGCATAACACACATGATTCCCAAGTCTGGCTGTGGTCCCTGGCTTGACTGGCTTAAAAATGGTGTGTATTAGTCAGATGTTTTTTGTCCATGGAGATCAAATAGCAAATACTTCAGATGCACTTCTAAGAAAATAACATGATTGCTCAGGCTGAGGTCTTACTCTTTTAAGTAAATTACAATGAAAGACGGTTGCTATTGTGATTGTCTGAAGGCAATTTTTCTGACTAATCCTTGGTTTTTTTCCACTTGTTGTGTCAGAATTTGTTTTTTCATTCCTGTTCCGTGTTTGAATCTCACTTGATGGTCTCAGCTAAGTTTGAAGTACGACCACAGTGAATTAAAATTCACAGTGAATTAAAAAAATTATGCTGATGCTGGTAAAAAAAAAAGGCAAGTAAAAATCTTACTTCCCAAATAGCATTATATCTAACACATTTTTCATTCAGAGCTGTCATTGTTTGCTTCAGTTATTAGCAATTACTTCAGATGCTGGGGAAATAGTTTCACCTGACCGCTTGTTTCATTCGTCTGTCCTGAATGAATATCTGAATTCACTGGTACACCTTGAAGCTTTTTCAGTTTCACAGTGCTCTTTGTATCTCAAGTGGCTGCAAAAGATAATAGCTGAATAAATGGACTGAACTGTCCAGATGATAGCCACTGCCTCAAGAAATACTGCACAGGTTTTGACTTTGGATTTTGCCTAAGTGGACACATGGCTAGCCATATGAATGAGCCTATGGCAAAACTTATAAAAAAATGTCCTAGTCTTGTTGGACAGTACTGCAGAAGGACTCACAAAAGGCTTACTGGGATTGTATCTATACTTGCCTCTTCTCCAGAGCCAACTTTCAGTCGTCATCCTCAATTTGTGTGTCTTTAAAGTGGGTTTCCCTTTGAAAGCATCTTGATGCAACCAGAACAATAAGGGTAAACAAGAAAAGCTTAAACATCCTCCAAATATATGCCAGAGAGATTCCCATTACAGAATAAAGGGAAGAATAAAAGGCTCACGCTAGAGGGTTTGTCATGAAGATCTTATTTACATGAAAAGCGCTTATTATACAATATCTGCAACTAATAAAATCCAGATTAAGAGAAATCTGTGGAGAATTTCCCAATTCCTTCTTTTACACATTTATAAATGAAACAACATTTTCTTTCAGTGAGTACATACATCCTTGGGGCTGCAGTAGTTCCAGTACCATTAAAAGAAGAGATGTGACAATCATTTGCTCAATTATTTGAAGCCCTTTCCGTCCACTTGCATGTCGCTTAGATGAGTTAATAGTGCCACCGCTTGAAGTGCAGCTGGGTAGAAGTGGCAACAGATTGTCTAAGGGGTTGATTTAGCCTTAAAAATATCACTCTGGTTCTGCACTGGAGAAGACAGATGGGTTATTTGTACAATTAGGCCTTAAGTTCTTCTCTTGATTAAAATGCCTGAGGCCTCTACTGCCAAGTACCATTTAAGTTGTGTGCATCTAGTATAGGGAAGGATATACCCTAAGTGTTTAATAATGTCTTTTTCAGATAGCTGGGGACAGAAGGGTAGAACACTGCACATTTCTGTCCCACATTATTTCTGCACTTAATTTGGGAAATCGAGACATTTATGGATCATAACCAAACTTATTTGTGTTCACCAAAACCTCACATCTCATCAAGAGCCTGGCTCTGCTCCATCAGTGAACAGGCCAGAATTTTTGGATTAACAACTATCCACATTATTTATTATGCTGTCAATTTTCATGCTGTTCTCTTTAAGTAAAATCAGGACATCTCAGCCACCCATGGCAAGACGTCAGTGTCTTCATGTGCATGAGCCCGCTCCTGTGCCTACGGAGTTCAGACACTGTGTGGGGTGCAGGTGCCCAGGCGCAGGCAGCGGTGGCTGCGGGGCGGCCTCTGTGAGGAGAGGCTGGGGCTGCCCCGTGCCAGACACAGCCCGCTCCAGCCGACCCACCCCAGGGCACGGCTGAGCCCAGCAGCCATGATGGCAGCACCTCTGGGAAAGGGTAAAATGCTGCAACAACAATGAGGAGTGAGGAAAAGAAGTGTGAGAAACAGCCCTGCAAGCACCAAGGTGAGAGAAGGAGGGGAGGAAGGTGCTCCAGGCCCTGGAGCAGAGATTCCCCTGCAGCCTGTGGAGACCACGGTGGACCGGCTATCCACACTGCAGCCCACGGTGGACCCTACGTCTCAGCAGGTGGATATGTCCTGAAGGAACTGTGGCCCGTGGAGAGCCCACGCTGGAGCAGGCTCCTGGCAGGAACTGCAGCCCATGGGAAGGACCCACACTGGAGCAGGTTTATCCCAAAGGACTGCAGCCACTCTGGAGCAGGGGGAAAGTGTGAGGAGAAAGGAGGAGCAGAGAGGAGCTGTTATGGACTCACCACAGGCCCCCATTCCCCATCCCCCTGTGCTGCTCAGGAGGGGAGGAGGTTGAGGAGGCAGGAATGGAGGAGTGAAGTTGAGCCTGGGAAGAAAAGGCTGGGGTGAAGCTGTTTTGTTTTTCTTTTTTTCTCACCATCCAACTCCATTTTTAATTGGCAATAAATTAATTTTCCCCAAGTCAAGTCTGTTTTGCCCATGATAAGTGATCTCCCTGTCTTTATCTTGACCCACGAGCTTTTCCATCTTTTTTTCTCCCCTGTCCCGCTACGGAGGGGGAGTGAGAGAGCAGCTGGGTGGGCCTCTTGCAGCCAGCCAAAGTCAATCCACCGCAGCCAGGCAGGGAAATGGGATCTCCCCTCCCGTTCCACTGTGACATCAGGACAGGTGTAAAGGTGTGGAAAGTCATACAGATGCAGATTTGGACATGTCGTAGTTCAACCCCAGCCGGCAACTAAGCACCACACAGCCACTCGCTCACTGCCCCTGCAGAGGGATGGGGGAGAGAATCGGAAGGGTAAAAGTGAGAAAACTCATGGGTTGAGATAAAGACTGTTTAATAGGTAAAGCAAAAGCCGCGCACACAAGCGAAGAAAAACAAGGAATTCATTCACTACTTCCCATGGGCAGGCAGGTGTTCAGCCATCTCCAGGAAAGCAGGGCTCCGTCATGCATAACGGTTACTTGGGAAGACAAAATGCCATAACTCTGAATGTCCCCCCCTTCCTTCTTCTTCCCCCAGCTTTATATGCTGAGCTTGACGTTCTATGGTATGGAATATGCCTTGGGTCAGTTGGGGTCAGCTCTCCCAGCTGTGTCTCTTCCCAACTTCTTGTGCACCCCCAGCCTACTTGCTCTATTTAAGCAAGTAGTTTCATTACACTTTTGATCAGATTAAGGTTTTATTTATTATTTGGTTTAAGTTTCAGACCAGAATTCTTTACCAAAGCTGAATTACCAAAAGCAGAATATATCGTCACATTTTTCCTTGTGTCAGTTTCAATTGGAATTGATTTCCAATTCTGATTTGCTTTGCTACATGTGCTCTTGACAGGAGTATTTGGTACAGCTCTATGCTTTCCTGACACATATTAGCCAATGACCTCAATATTTAAAATGAGGCTTGTGTACCTTTGCCATAGCCACTAAGAAATGAGTTAAGAATTCCCTGTCCTATCACATCAGATCAGCCACCTCTTTACCCAGATTGAAAAGTAGGCCAGAGACGTTCACATTTTTCCAGGCCTTACGGAAGAGCTAAATGAGCTTTGAAAACTATTGCTATTTCTACAATGCCTTGGTAAGCTTGCTGTGAAAAGGTACACTTACAAGGTATCATTGTGTAATATAGTCCTTGCCAGAAAAGATGATCTGATGTGAGCAGGCCCTGGCACTTGGTGAAGTGCAAGAATGCATCTAGCTAATGATGAATATTGCAATTTTGCCAAGTTTTTTTTCACACATTCAGTTTTTAAAGGAAAACCAAACTGACCTCTCTCAGCTCAGACAGAAACAATTTCCAGTAACTGGATCCAGAGGAATTAAACTTGTTTAGAAACATAATTGTGAATTAGTAGCTTAGTTAATCACTTATGTACAGATTGGAATAATATTCAAAAGGTTATTCATTATCAAATCATATAGATATGGCACTCAACAGATTTGCATCAAGATGTTCAGGTTACAATATCTGACTTTTAGAAGTGCACTATTAGCTATTTAAGGGGCACTCCTCATTCCTAACTGTCCTTTCATGTGTAACTTCTGAGCTTTTCCATCCCTTCAAATGAAGCTTTTCAAGCTTTTTTGTTGCTTTTTGCTGCGACAAGGACCCAAGCGGCAACACATTGCTAAAATGCATTGACCGACCTGTAGGGAAAAGCAATTCCTCACCTTTCTCCTTACTTTTAATGCTAGTTGGTTTACCCTTGACAAAACACAGCAAATAGTGGAAGCGTAAAGTAGTTGTCTCCCTTTAAGACAACTGTAGCTTTATGAGCAGTGAGACCTTATGCATATCACTATATGTACCAGGGAACGTACGCACGATGAGAAACCGAAGGGTAGCATGTCAAGATGACCTTTGACATCTCTCTATACTGTGCATTTATGCCAAACTCAATCACTGCAACTGCTTCATTTTTTTAATGGGATTTTGCACCTTTAGCATAGTAAATGGTGACAGGAAAAGAGTGTCCTTCAAGATGGAGTATCATATGAATGTATGCCAGAATAATAGCATTAAACACTGCTGTCTGGTGCAAGCCCCTTACCCACCCCCCTGTTAAAAACAATAAAACCCCTCCAGTAACACACATCCCGCCTGTGACTGATCATATTTGTCATTTGAAACATTGCTTCAGAGGGCCTTGGAGTTGCTTAAGAGGTCATCTGTAGACAGAAGAAGAAAGAAATAAAGTCTGTACTTAAATCTGTCCGATCAGTAGATTTCAGTGTTGTTTTGCTGCTTTTAGTCACAAAATTCAAGCCGCATTTCTAAACTGCCATCATTCAGGGATTTCCTTTCAGTGAAGTAACACCTCTACAATTCAAAGCCACCTGATAGCCAGTCTTCGAAATTACAGTTAAATACAGACTCAATTATAAAGATGTAGCTTGTACTTCACAAAACTGTGTTTTTTTAGCAGTGGTAGTCCACAGGCTGTACACACACAGGAAAAGGTACAGAACAGATTTATGCTCAAAGCTTTGCATGTAATAGAACAGTTAGGAGAAAAAAAAATATTTTTTCCTCTCTGGCATGTATTTCCACATTAAGCATATTTCCTCCTAGTTTACTTGCAAAAATTGAAATTAAAACAAGTATCTACTAAATGTACATTTATTCCTAGACTTTCAGTTTGCTCGGTTTATGCAGACAAATGATAGCATTGCAGCAGTTTTATGGAGGTACCTCTGTATGCATGTATCGGAGTTGTAGCAGAAACCAAGAAGGAAAACCACATTGTAGCACTGTTCTGGGGTGACGTCCATCCATAGCTTTACCACAAGTATGAACTCAGTAATTATAACATAATCTGCTATACATTTTTCAAGCACTTCGGATCTGGTAATCCTTCATCAGATGGATGTTTCCACAAACCATAGTTCTTACTGGGAATTTCATCTATAGGAAATGCTGTGAACAGGAGCTGCAGCAAACTGTCTTAAAGAGAGACTCTCTACTATCACTTCTTGCCTTTGCTACTGTCCTCTGAAACTGTTATTCCCTTCTCTGTCCATCTTCTGCTGAATTTCCTTGTTTCCAATTCTTAATATTCACTGTTCAGTACACTTGGAGTAATGCTTATTTGAAGTAAACTCTTATTTGAAATCTTTTCTCTCCTCCACTGAAGAAAATTTTCTGCAGTGCTCCCATTCCATTTGAAGAACTTGCACATATGTATTTGCTTAATTTTTTCACAACTCCATTTCAATATTTGGCCTTGCCCCTTACTGCAGTGCCCCAGTTCCTGCCAGTTTCACATATGAATGCAATGGCTTTGGCCAAAAAGTGACCGAATGCGAGTAAATTCTTGTGATGTAAAACACTGTGGTATTGAAGAGCTAAGCACTCATCCCTGTTAACACAATAAACTCTCTTCCTTCTGTTGCAAACCTCAGCTTGTTAGCCTGTGGGCTCTACTGTCTTTTTGCAATCCCACTTCCTGCTGCTCAGTAGCCAAAGGATTAGTATTAAGCAAAGCATTTCAAAGTCTCGTCTGTAAATCTCTGGATCCCATAACAGCAAAAGCTGATGAGAAAGTTCAATCACCACTGAACAGCAGGTCATCTACCAGGAATGCCTCCTTGTTTCTGCAATACATGTTATTTATTTATATTCTGTCTTTCCAATTGGAGTTTCAAGAGAGTGTGAGGCATCCAAGAGCTTACTACATTCAACTGACTTTAGAGAGACTCCCAATCCTAAGTGTTTAAAACCCCTTAAAACAAGGACTTCAAGGAGCCCAGTCACAGTGGCATTCCTGAAAATACTATTCCACATTTATTTTGTTTTCTGTTGTTTGTTTTTCCTTCTGAAAAAAATCTCATTAATATTTTTTTAATCACAATTTTACCATTTTTATGCACTCACCTGTGTAACTGGAGGGGGGGATGGGCTCACGTTCCCTTATTGTTCTTTTATAGTTTTTTTTTTTTTGTTTTCTCTCATAGCTCCTCCTTTACAATCAGATATTCTTTGCCCTTCCCTGTGGTGATGTTGGTGTATGCTATATACCTCACATTCCCTCCATATTTGCCATTTATCCCACATTTCTAATAAGATGCTGATGTTTTGATGCAGTTACCCTGTATGCTGGGATGTATGTGGGTGGAGAAGATGAGACACCACGAACACACGCCTGGAGTTTTCATTGGTTCTGAGTGTACCAATGTTAAACTGATCTACTATTGGTTCAACTTTTGAGTGTCTTTAAATACATTATGATCTATTTCAGTAATTTTTGTAAACTATTAAAATAGACATTTGACCTTTGTTAATGTTTTAGAAACTTAAATCACATACCCGATTAAGAAACTGACCAAGGGAAACATGACTTTGTTTCTACTAAGGTTGCTGGTAATGGCTAAAAGTCATTGCTGCCTGAGATGCTCAGGTTTCAGAAACCAGAGTCTGTTGGTGCTCTAAGTTCAGGAGACAGCAATCTCAAGATTTCCATGCATCAGTCAGCTATTCACAGGCCTCAGTATTGATCAGGATGAGTAATT
>WAAD01018861.1:728-28444 GCA_013389945.1 Fregata magnificens
TTACACTGATGATATGCTGCCTTGTCCCTTAGCTGTGTTGGCTATATATACCATTGGAAGGTACACAAAAAGGATTCTAAAAACATAGCATAGGCATTATTCAGGTGAATACATTGCTCCAACTTACTTTCTTTTTGATATTTTATTGTAATAACTTGCAATTATACGCACAATCGTTTTAGTAGATTTTATTAGCAGTACATCCAGTTTGACTGGATGCCTTTCCTGAAGTGTATTCCCCCTTCTCCCTCCCCTCCCCACTCCCACCCCCAAGTTCTGATTTACAACATTGTAATTTGCACTGTCTGGTATTTTGACTATGCTACCACTGTAATTTAGGTGTCTGACGTGACAACGTCATATTCTTGCACCAAGCAAGACTGTGAATAACACTGTACCACGATATATTAACTATACATAACAGCTCCTCTATCCCTAATTTCAAAACACTTGGGGAAAAAAAAAAGATTAAAAGTCCACACGAATGACTTACTTTTGCATTCAGGGGGCACACAGACAGTGCACTCCTAAAAAGCTGTTCTTCTGACCTCCACTGACTGCTGCGGACTGCACAGCGCACAACATTTATCAACAAGATTCCAAGTACTGCCACAGCAAGAATTTTCTTAAGGAAAGAGAGACAAGTTAAGAAACAAACCATTCAATTGAAGCACTTAATTATCAATTTTACTGACTGTTTTGATAGTACCTTTTTCTTGGCTTGCTTACTCAAGAGACTAAATCCATATGTAAATAGAACACAATATCCAATACTGGGGAGGTAGATGACTCTCTCTGCAATAACAAATCCTACTCGGAAGAACAGGTTACTTGCAGGAAGAAAAGGGATAATAAGAAATCCGAGTCCCAGTGTAAGAATTCTGCAAACAAGAAACAAGATTCTCAAATGAACCACGAATCTTAACAAAAGTACCTCTTCCACTTATAAACTTTATTTAAACATTGTAGAAGGATGTGCATATGGAACTGGGCATTCAAAAGCAGCCTTTGGGAGCTATCTAACAAAATCAAATTAAGTTTCAGCGAGGTTTTGACACTTCACTCCATCAGGCACTTTTAAAATCTTGGCTATAATTCCCAGAAAAGTAATGTTCATGCTTCCAAGCAGAAAATAGCCCCATTACACATTAATTACATAATTCCTATTTAAAATACATAGGCAGGAAAAGTAATAGTAAAAGCTACCTGTCTATTTTTGGAACTAGTAAGTGAGTAACAGGGGAAAAATATAGGTCACCATTGAAGAAGAAACTTAGGTACATGTCCTACTGAGAGAGCATTTTCTTTCCTAACAAATACATCAATAGTAGAATCCATTGTGCTTAACCACCTGAAAGTTAGCCATCTGCACTTTTTCTACAGTCAGCAGAGAGAGGCACTTCTTCAGGGCAGTTTGTCTTCCTTGTTTTAGGTATCTATGTTAGGATGAGTAATCCTCAGCAAGTACCTATGGACTATACAGAGCTTAGAAAACTGAGACTAGGTACCTTACTCTTACAGAGCTGACATAAGGGAATATGAAACCCAGGTCTCTGTCAGGTGTTTGTTATAAAGGCCACAGGCATGGTAGTTTTCTGCTCTAATTTATTACAAATAAATCTCTATACTGTAATGTAGATGTGTTCTCTTACTCTTTTCTCTTCCCCAAGAGTCCTAGGCCTTCACTATACTTTTTGTCCTTACTTTTTACTAAAAAACTGTTCAGCAATATGAGCTTAGTGTGTGTGTTTTTACTAGAAAGTATGACATCACTTGTAGCAAGAATTCCAACCCTCTCCAAAATTATTTTATCTGTTGAAATGAGTATGGGAACAGAGGAAAGGAAGGCAGGTGGGGTGTTAACATTTGAGGGGACGAGGGGGAAGAGGTGAAATTACAGAAGACCACAGAAAAGAAAATATTCAGCACTCTGAATAACAGAATGACCTCGTTGTGATTGAGCTGTTAAAAAATTTTAAATAACTGAGAAATTAATTATACATAAAATCCACAGACCCTGAGAAGTTAAACAGAAGCCCTTAGTGAGACAGAACAGTTAATAATAATAAATTTTTTTTAGTTCCTTTGGGTAAAGTACAAGTTGTTTCCTCAGTATGGGACAGCATTTTATTTTTTAATTGTATGGCCATGGACAGCATTTCTACCTCCTTTCAAGGTACCTCTCCTCTCCCTTTCATTTTTGGGAGAAGATCAAAGGAGATGATTTGTAAGAAGTAGGCGCAACAACATACATCAATTCCTACTCTCTTCTGAGCACAGATTACTTTTTACCACCTACAGTGTTAAAGATCTCAAAATGCCATTTCAGGAGAAAAATAAAGCAGCCATCCATACCTCTTCCTCCTCCAACTCTGTTTCCCACTAGTCAGTGTACAGTGATGGGCCCAAATTGGGATAAAACTTGTAATGACAGATATAAATATTTATTTGAACTGTATTTGCTAGACACTGGTTCCACTGAATTGTTAAAAGTATCAGTAGTGGATTTAACCAAATAATACTGTCCTCAAGTTGGCTGGGCATTTAAAATTCATCACTGTCTCTTACCTTCTCTTATGGCTGTCTTCTGAGCACAGAGCTTGGCATATCAGACCAATTAAGCAGAACCAAAGTGCAGCTAGTGCAATTATCCTCCAGTCACTGACGGATTTAATGAGGGGTATGCAGCCCATTGACCAATCAAAACACAGCCACCAGGGACACAACAGCAACCATGCATTCAACGAATAGTAGTAATTATAGTTTATAGCCTGTCAGTCAAAAAGAAAACAAACATTTATTTGATACTAAACTTAAGCAGGGGGACAACTTTAGTTCTTCTCTCTGCTATCATTTCCCTTATCACTAAATATATCTTATACAATAAAGAGGCCTTAAATACTGTTAGACTACAACTAGTTACATATCCATTTATTTTACAGCTGTGAAATTGATTTATAATTTTTTTTTTTAACACAGCTAGGTGGCTCTCCTATTCAGAGTAGGGAAATGAAATTCTGTGCTGTCCAACCAATATCCATATGTAAAAAAAAAAAATCTCCCACAACAGGAGAAAATGTCAAAAGACAGCACCCACTGTCTTCGCCCTTCATTCTCCATCTCCAGAAACAGCCTTAATGCAGTCAGAGGTATAAAGCCAAGACATATTCCAAATGCACCAGACCAGAACTTTATGCTAGTTTCTTCAATTGTGAGAGAACAGATGAAGAGTCAAACACAGTATGTGGAAAAGGGATGAAACCCAGCAAAAGCTAAATCCTTGCATGCATGGGAAAAGTAGTGAGTAAAGGGAAATGTACTTCAATGTGTGCAGTGCATGCTAAATTGAATGCAAAGAATATAGAAGGTACACTATTTTAAAAAATTGCAGAAAATCGCAGCAGCACAAGGGAAGGTGACTCATCATGCATCTTGAAATGTAAAGACTGCCCACTTTATTGTTTCTTTGAAGCACAGAAAAGAAAATTCAATTTGATGACAAAGACAAATGTTCTGAGCTGGCCACAAAAAACCAACTTCATAACTCACTCTCACAAAGAGACTGTCTGCAAATGAAGCTGGGTTGTCTACTTCAGTGAAAGCCGGTGGCCCTGTGCCCATAATCCTCCAGCGTATATAAAGTATACTGGCCCCTCCAGACATCAGAAGAGTTATCCTGAAAAGCAGCCCCTTTCTTAACAGCCCAGCATTCTGCAGGAAAGAAAGAGAAAAAAACCTCACATAAAAACATTATTTTGTTCTCTTCCCCACTACATTCACATCCTTTTGCCACCATCTCAGAAAGAAGAGGCTATTCCTGTGCATTTTTGCTATCAGAGTTGACATTGTTCTTATTTTTGCAGTTACTAGAAAGCTCTCAAATTTTACTATGCTTTCATTGACTAACTGCAAAATAGTTTTTGCAAACATTTTCATTTCCTTCTCAATCAGAAAACTTTTTTATTCAAGAAGTCTCTCCTACAAATCCTCAGTAACTCTATAGCCCATGTAATTTTTCACAGCAATTTCTGATAGGGAATTTGAGCAGAATACAGCCTTTAGTATACAGCTTATTAAATTGATCTATCTTTTCTTTTTAAAATGGAGGATGGTTACTTTGTGAACTTTGTTTTAAATAGCTATATCTAGTTGACAGCTTATCACTGAAAATTTTTGTCCACTTAAGTCTCTTTAGAGGTAAAATTACATGACTGCATACAAGAAGAGAACTGCAGCATTAGAAACTGGGAGGAATAAGAAACAATTAAAATTTTCACATTCACTAGCGTGATTAAAGAGTTAATGACAGACAGGCACCTAAATCACTTCCGTCAGGCTAAAATTACCCAAGATCTACAAAAAATTGTGTTTTATCTACATTAACTCAGTTGACTTACATCATGTTTTATAATAAACACCTTAGGGTCTAAAGAAGGCAATTCACATAAAACACAGAGAAGTGATGTCATAGAAGCTAAATTTGACACACTTTCCCATTTTTTCCCCCGTGAAGTATAACACATGTTCTCCAAGCACACATGAGTTTCATAAATGAAAACCACTGTATACTATAGAGGTTCTTCAAGCTTCACCAGTAGAGACTGGAAACAGAATCATCAGTAATTATAACAATATCCCTGTCACAGCTTTGAGATGCAAATCCAAGCTTCCAACACCCTACCCAGCTAGCAAATGGTAACTCACATAGGAAACGAAGGGTTGCCTTAGAGCTTTCTGAAACCTGATGGCTGAAATTATTCTGCACAGCCTCAACAAGTCATTAGAGAAGCAGAAGACGGAAGACAAGAGTTTCTCTGAAACGAGAGATCATTTGGGCCACCTCCCTTTCTATTCTACACATCTGAAGATGAAAGTGTCAGTAAACTATGGATTGTTACATGTAAGAGTTGACTGGATCCTAAAAAATATGGTCACATGATCTCCAGTATTAGTTTTCCTTTATTCCTACCTTCCTCCCTTAGTCTGACATGCTTCTATTACCTTTAAAAACCTACCTGATAGTTATACATGATCAGTTCTATGTCCTCCATGGGAGCTGACACACTGATTACTATTAACTATTACTGCAATATGCTGATTAGCAAGCACCACCATTATTATTATTCAGGAGATCAATATTAGTTATTTCTGCAGACTTTAAAAGAAAAAAAAAGTAGGCTTACTGCAAAGACAGACATCCAACAGTGCCCTGGCTGAAGATATTTATTCTCTAAAATGATAGAAAAGTTAAGTTTAAAAGCTATATTCAGATGGGGTTTTAGTATTTGTAGTTGACAATGGAGTCATTATACAATGTTTAGCTGAATGCCTAAGGATAAAGAAGTTAGCCTTTGTGCTCAAATGGTTACTTCCAATTTACACATCTCAGTAACCAAAGTCATTATAATGAGGAAAACCATTCCTAAAAACTGTTTTTGGAAGAGAATTGTGCTATGAAGGAAAACCATATGGTGACAATTTGTAACTGCTTTATGACAGAGTAAGTACACCAAACCTCTCATCCCAGGCTTCATTTTGTTTAACAGTACATGCAGCTTCTTAAAGGCCAGATTTCACAAATCACCACAAAATCTCTTAGTAGGCCGAATTTAAAAAGTGGAAGAAGTATTATAGTTTCGTCTTTGATTTAGAGTTAACTGAAATCTGGCATGAAACTGAAACCTGTCAACCTGTAAGTAAGAGAACTGAAGATCTGCCTTTCAACAAAACAAAACAATATTAGATTCATGTCCATGAAAAGAGCAGAACAGATTTTTGTAGGTGGCAGGAGCTAAAATTAATTACTTCTATTAAAAGAAGAAGAAAAAAAAGGCACATCTGATGTTTTCTTCACCCAGACAGAACTGTTTAAAAGTCACAAAACAGAAACATAACACTCTGAGCTCTTCACGCTTAAAGAGTAATCCTCCAAAAAGGTTTGACTCTGACACATTTCACAGAATCATAGGATGGTTTGGGTTGGAAGGGACCTTCAAAGATCATCTAGTCCAACCCCCCAGCCATGGGCAGGGACATCTTTCACTAGATCAGGTTGCTCAAAGCCCTGTCCAACCTGACTTTGAACACTTTTCTAATAATGGGGCATCCACAACTTCCCTGAGCAACCTGTTCCAGTGTCTCACCAACCTCATCATAAAGAATTTATTCCTTATATGCAATCTAAATCTACCCTCTTTCAGTTTAAAACCATTGCCCCTTGTCCTGTCACTACAGGCTCTGGTAAAAAGTCTCTCTCCTTCTTTCTTATAAGCTCCTTTTATATATTGAAAGGCCGCAATAAGGTCTCCCAGAGCCTTCTCTTCTGCAGGCTAAACAACCCCAACTCTCTCAGCCTTTCTTCACAGGAGAGGTGTTCCAGCCCCCTGATCATTTAGTCACCTGCTTCTGGACCCACTCTAATGGGTCGATGTCTTTCATCCACCCCAGAGCTGGATGCAGTACTCCGGGTGGGGTCTCACCAGAGCAGAGTAGAGGGGGAGAATCGCCTCCCTTGACCAGCCGGCCACGCTTTTTTTTATGCAGCCCAGGATACGACTCGCAGGCACATATCAAATTTTTCATCCACAAGTATCCCCAAATCCTTCTTCGCAGGGCTGTTCTCAATCCATTCATACCCTTCTGTATTGATATTGGGGATTGCCCCGGCCCAGGTGCAGGATCTTGTACCTGGCCTTGTTGAACTTCATGAGGTTCACAAGGGCCCACTTCTCAAGCTTGCCAAGGTCCCTCTGGATGGCATCCCTTCCCTCAAGAGTATCAGCTTGGTGTCATCTGCAAACTTGCTGAGGGTGCACTCAATTCCACCATCTATGTCATTGATGAAGATATTAAATAGTATTGGTCCAAGTATGGACCCTTGAGGGACACCACTCATATGGTTTCCACTTGGACATTGAGCTTTTGACTGTAATTATTTGGATGCAGCCATCCAGCCAATTCCTTATCCATCTAACAGTCCATCAGTCAAACCCATCTCTCTCCGTTTTAGCAGCAAGAATGATATCAAAGGCCTTACAGAAATCAAGGTAGATGACATCAGTAGCTCTTCTCTTGTACACTGATGCTGCTACTCCATCGTAGAAGGGCACTAGATTAGTCAGGCATGATCTGCTCTTGGTGAAGGCATGTTGGCTGTCTCTAATCACCTCCCTGTCTTTCAAATGTTTTGACATAACTTCCAGGAGGATCTGTTCCATGATCTTCAAAGGCAGTGATGTGAGGCTGACTGGTCAGCAGTTCCCAGGGTCCTCCTTATTACCTTTTATTTCCATCACTGTAATTTTGAACTGGCTCTGCTTTAGTCCCCTACAGCTCTAGGCTCTTTCCTTGTCATATGCTAGTTGACATTATTCTCATTATACAAAAAAATTCTCCAGCATTGCTATTTGCTGCCTGAAATACTCCTGCACCCCTCACTTAGCCGTTCTTGGTCAAATCTACTGCTTCAGTTCTAGAGATTCCACTTTTACTGATTTCCCCACGAAGCTCCTCACTTCACTCTTTGCAAAGGAATTTAAAAGCCCCATAAGACTAGTACTACTCAGAAACCTGAGCAAGACTTCTCTGCAGTGAAACCACTGATCAATACAAAGTACAATGAATATTCCTTCGCCTTGCTGAACCTTGGATGGCAGAAGCAAATGATTTAGCTGTTGAACAGTAGTGATGTTTTAGTAGGCTGTTGGTCTATTTGGCTGCCATCAATCATTCACCTGAGGCTGATTGTTTCTGTGATTTGCTTGCCAGTGCAAATACTAGGTGCCAGATTCCACTTAAGCCAATACTAGATAAAGTGATACCAACAAAAGTCAGAAATGTGATCCTTATTGACTATCAGTGCTTACATATTTTTTCTTTTAAACTCCTATGCTACTAGGAACTGTCCCCTGTTTGGTAATTCGTATTCTGAAAAAAAACCAGTGTAATACTTCAGTTGGATTAGCAAAGTAGACATAGTATTTTTTTTTTGGTGTACTTTTTCAAATGTCTATCTCATTTGAGAATCTGAATAAATATCTCTCTCTTTACTCTGACCAGACTACATTAAACAACCATTTCAGGTGTATAGCTACTGACCCTGCAGAACTTGCTGCATCAAGCAGTCAGCTCTTCCACACCATATTTTTAACATACTGTTGAGAGAAGTGTGGAATGGATTTCACTATCCAGTGCAATTCTAATGCTATCCCATTACTACTCATGTTGCTGCAAAGATGTCATAGGACATTGCCCTATTAGGCTGACTGAAAATACCTCTATCTTTTTTTTAATTCTCAACAACAACAAAACTGTCAGAAGTTGTATCTTTGTCTTTTAGTACATGCCTGTCTGAATGGCCAGAATGAACAAAACCTCTGAGGACTCACCTCCAATGACTTGTCCTTATGTAGTAACTTTTGAATAAGCTCCAAAACATTTAGCTTGTTAATCACAAGTGCATCAAACACTGCATTCAAACCCTAAGCAACCAAGAGAAAAATAAGAGCATAAGATGGAGCAGCTAAGCACAAACATATATTTTTTAATGCATCTTAAATTCCACTTCTATCATGAGTTATTGTACATCTTAATACTGATTCCAAACAAGTAGAGAGATACATTTGTAGTAATGATGACAGAATGGTAAATTGAGAACCTGAGCTCAGATGAGTAGAATATCACGTTACTGTAATGGGGATTCTCCTGCTACATGGAATAACCTTTCGGGGAATACCATGTATCAACAAGATAGACCCCATATGCGTGGTCACAACAGTATTCTGCTCTCCGTCTTCTTTCCCAAACGTTCTGCAGCGTAAACGCTGCGGTCAAAAGGTAAGGCTTGTATCAGTAAGGTGGAGTTTCTTTAAGCCTTCTACTTAATTTTTGCTGTGCAGCATGGTATCTTTTGACTGTCAGGTTTCAGAAATACTATTTTTAAAGGGTACATAAATTGTCGCAACAAACAAAGGCTCAGAAGGATTTAACAGAGGTATCAGGCTTGCTTTTCTTGCAATTACACCAATACACATAGTGGAAGTTGCTGGGGAGGGGGAGGGGTGAGAATCAAAGTTCTATGTGACATTAGCCACTACACATAAAACTAGAGCATATTCAGTGCTTTGCAGGACTACACTTGCACATACTACCCCCAAGCAAGCAACCAAAATATATCCAGGGGTAATTCTGTTGAGGTGACCAGCAAAATCCAACTTCAACATTTTTCCTTCACTGTCACCAACCATGACAATCCTTGAACATTTAGCCTATATCCTAATAACTTTGGAAATTACCTCAACGTTCTAAAGACTAAATGGAAAAAAGACAGTAAAAATAGTTCCAGGTGAGTCAAAGAGTTAGGACACTGGGAGGCCACAAGTCTCTTTCTAACAGTCAAAGGGAGAAGACAGAAGATAGGTTAGACAGTGGCGTAGTTCCACGCAGAAAGGCCACCTGGCAGTTAAAAGGCTTTTGGCTCACTTGCATGGAGATTGGAAGGCAAGAATCCTGCTGAAAGAAGGATTCAACTACTTCTAATTACACTGTTCACAAAAGCAAGAGGGTGGAGCTTTTAAAATCGCCCTCCCCTCCAGTTATGTCTTTGTTCGTAAGCCTTCAACATGAGGTTTGTAGGCCTACTATCTTGACAATTACATTCAAAAACAAGACCAACAAACATGATACACATTGAAAATAACACTGTAGATCATTTAAATTTTGCAAGAAATTAACAGATATGTGCAACCTGCTCACAAAAGATAAAATGAAGAATTCCAACAGATTCGCAGGGATACAATCAAGACAGATCTACTAAAATACTGCTTTTTGTCAACATTACCTAGTTCTCTGAAAAGAACAAAAAGGTGTGCGTGCGATTAGCCGTGGAGAAGATTCATCTTTGTAGGCTTTACAACTGCACCTGACAGATGCTGAGGTCAAAATTCAGTCAATAAGAGGATTCTTACCAGTACTGTAATTCCTTGTTCTTTGCACAGCATGGCTATTGCACCTAGGCTAACACTCACCAGCACCCAGAATATAGAAAAATTATGTCCTTCCTTATCTGTCAAAATAAAGCATGCCATAACATTAGGTTTATACATTTAAAGGTAAAGTTAGAAATTTAAATTAAAATTAGAATTTTAAAAACACACAGCATTTAATCTCACAATCTTTTCTGTCAGTCAAGATCTGGATACACAGACTTAAAAAGCATAGGGCACCTCCTGCAATATGCTGGCATTTGTTCCTTTATTGCAGTCATTTTCTATTCTCAGAGACATTAGAAATCTCCCTGTTTGCTAGACGTTTTAGCCAGACTAATTAGAATGGCAGAAGCTTCACATAGTTTCCACAATTCATCATCTGCAAAGGTTAATTCCCAATATTTAGACACATTTATCATCCTTAGCTAGAGCTCCATCATTACTGGCCACTCTCTTCCAAGCTACCACAAGAACAAGAAATTCTTTCTAATGGTTACACACGAAGTGTCACACACGCAAACTGTTTTAACTGTAGTCTAATCTACAAAGGCACAATGAGCTGCTTCTCCAGGGCTGCTGCATTTAGCAGGTACCTCATGTCCTTTCATTAGCACTGCAATGGAATGCCATGGAGCTCAAAAATTTCAGCATCTGAGCAGAGAAGCAGTTAGTTCTTGCACTCAGGAAGCAGTTTTACAGCAGGGTGAGGAACTCTGGGGTTAAGAGATCAAGAGTAACTACAGCTTCTACTCAAAGAAAGAGTCTTTAAAGACTGCACCATGTAGCTGATTTTGGGTACTACAAGCAGGCATTTCTGAGATTAATACAACAATAAGCCCTACTTCAGCCAAGGCACTATCACACACAGAGTACATGGGTACTTCACATAAAAACATATCTGTCACAACCTCTACTCCACAGGTGCAAGCAACAGAGGGAAGCACTCAGCTCATTCAGAGGCAGTTTCTTGATTCAAGCAACATGGGCTCTACAGGCATCACAAGAATCAATCTTTGACTTGGCACGTGAAAAAACAAAGTTGAACTCTACAGTCATTGAGACAATCCCTTTCTTACTTTCCTTGATCTCTAGAGCAGTTCTTCCCTACTGCTAACGCAGGTTTGACCCTCAGTACTTAAACAGAACTGCAATAATGGTCTATGGAAAGGGTAAATGGTAGAATTAAGATTAATTTCACCAGAAGTAGGCACCTACACCTAAGCTAGTATACAAGGCTTCCTTTCTAAGTGGTTGAGAGAAGGGGACACCTTTAGGGATTAAGTTACCTAATTGTTGTCCACCTTTCAGAGAAGTAGCTTGCTCTCTTCACTGATTGTAAAGGGAAACTAGTATACTAGCTCAGATGATGTTGGGTCAGATACAAACCATAACAAGTGTGAAAAGGATTTGCTGACATTGGCCTCCTCTCTCATTTTGAAGCAGAGTACTTCTTTTGTGGCAGAGAGCAGAAGTTTTCATAAAAATATGTGGAAGAACAGGTTTTGAAGTTGCTTCTAGCACTCCTTTCTTACCTGAGACTTAAAGCTTCAACAGAGTGAATATTAAGATATTTCAGATTCATCATTGCAATACCTAGTAGGCATTTGTTCCTTCTCTTTCCACTCCAAATTATGTCCTCACAGGTGAGGTAAGACTTAACATCAGAGGTGCAGATGTTATAAAGTTAAAAGAAAGCCTTCTGAAGGAAAGAAGGCATACACATCTCAACAATACCAAAACAAAACACAGAAATACAAATATATAATGGCTAAGCTAAAGAAACATTGCAACTAAAAAAAAAAATGCAATGAGGAAACTCCAACTCACATCAATTATACAGAACAACTGAGGGTTGCAATGCATGGAGGAAGGGGCTTCAAAATTCATTCTAAGAGTATTCCTAAGAATAAAAGGAATCTGTCCTAAATGCATCCCTTGAAGGATCTCTTCTACTCCTCAGACTCCGCAATACAACAGACTGTTCAGCCAGTTCTTGAAATTCACTTTTGGTTTGGGTTTTTTTTGTTTTTTGTTTTTTTTTAATGTAGAAATAAACTACCTGAGAGAACCTGAAGATGGAAGGCAAAGTAATTGACTGTGTTCACAAAATGACAATCAGTCATTCTTAGTAAGTGTAAAAAGGAGAACAGTGAACAAAGCCAATGGACTTCACTGGGTTTACTGAAGTATACTTTCTTCAGCTGAGAGATTTCTTCTTCCCAGAATCAAATTGTGGCAGAAAGAAGTCAGGACAACTAAGTGTTTCTCAGAGAAAAAGTATTCAGTACACAAATACAAACTATCTTAACATGGAAAACAGTGGGAAGTATATATAGTAAGAGACCAGCTGGCGATTCACAAATCCTTTGATGATTCGAAACGTAAGAAGTAATAGGAAAAAAGGAACTAGGTGAAATTATCAAGGACAAGTACAACAGTGGCACACTTGTACAGAAACAAACTCAGAAAGGTCACATCACAAAATGAGAAAAGGTATTTAGGGCAACGAAGCTGGTGAAGGGTCTAGAAAACAAGTCTTATGAGGAGTGGCTGAGGGAACTGGGGTTGTTTAGCCTGGAGAAGAGGAGGCTGAGGGGAGACCTCATCGCTCTCTACAACTACCTGAAAGGAGGTTGCAGTGAAGCGGGTGCTGGACTCTTCTCCCAAGTAACTAGCAATAGGACGAGAGGAAATGGCCTCAAGTTGCGTCAGGGGAGGTTTAGATTGGATTTCAGGAAAAATTTCTTTACCGAAAGAGAGGTTAAGCATGGGAACAGGCTGCCCAGAGAGGTGGTGGAGTCGTCATCCCTGGAGGTGTTCAAAAAAGGTGTAGACGTGGCACTTCAGGGCCTAGTTTAGGAGGCATGGTGGTGTTGGTTGACGGTTGGACTTGATGATCTTAGAGGCCTTTTCCAACCTTAATGATTCTATGATTCTATGAAATGGTCTAGCGAAAAAACCTGATAATCGAATGCCATTCAATAGGCACACATTCAAAGTTGTGCAGAACCAGACTTGTCTTCTTGTGAACATCCCAAGTCTCAGATGCCAGGAATGTCTCAGCATGCCAAATATAGCCAAGCTTAAGTATGGACCCTCAAAGATGGTAAAAGCACCCAGCAAAAGAGAAATAATGAGGGACCCATAATGAGGATCTTATAGGATGCATGGTGGCATATGGTCTCCTGTAAGATCCTCATAGAGAAGCTGTTGACGTGCAGGCTGGATGTGCAGACAGTGAGGTGGATTGAAAACTGGCTGAATGGCCAGGCCCAGAGGATGGTGATCCGTGGCACAAAGTCTAATTGGAGGCCAGTAACTACCAGGGTAACCCAGGGGTCAATACTGGGTCCAATCCTGTTCAACATCTTCATTAATGACCTGGATGATGAGGCAGAGTGTACCCTCAGCAAGTCTGCAGATGACACAAAACTAGGAGGAGTGGCTGATATGCCAGAGGGTCACAATGCCATCCAGAGGGACCTCGACAGGCTGGAGAAATGCGCTGGTAGAAACCACAAGTTTACTGAGAGGGTGACCTAGCACCAGTGATCAAGCACTGGCACAGATTGACCAGAGAGGTTGTAAAGCCTCCATCCTTGGAGATATTCAGAAGTTGTCTGGCCATGGTCCTGGACAACTGGCTCTAGGTGACCCTGCTTGAGCAGGTCAGCTCAGGTAACCTTCCGAGGTCCCTTCTAAGCTCAACCATTCTGTGATTCTGTGATCAAGATCTCCTGCCAAAACCCATAATCTCTGTTCCTTTGTTTTCTTTTGCAGCCTCAAAAGGTCAATACAGTCATATATAGAATTATAATATTATGAAAATTCATCAGTGATTAAACTCCAAAGAGAAAGAATTTCAATTAAGAAACATTTTATCTTGTGCTTGTTCCTGGGTCAATACGCACAACACACCCCACCCCCAACTGCAGAAATCTCAGTAAACTAGGCTGGAAAATAGATACAAAAGACCGTCATTCAGCAATGCCTTCAATCTTTTTTTTTTTTTTAACAGTGATTTGAAAATTTAAAGCACTGCATAAGTGCTAATTATTATTATGAGATACACACATGCCAACAGAAGTAATCAGTCTAACAAAGCACATTCTCCTAATACGGCGCTGCTTCCCACCAGAAAAATCTTGTGTCAGAAAACGAAACCAATCTTTTGTTGGCACCTGTGCTTGGTTGAAACTGGTACACCATATTGTGAGTGGGCATTGTGCCACTCTAACAGACGGACAAAACTGTAAGCATGCCAAAGAAACAGAGAACTTGCTTCTTTTTTTTTTTTTAAGCTAGAAAAATATAGTGTTTCTATAACAAAACCAAAAAGCGTTGCTCAGGTGGTCCCTCTTTAGGAGTATGTTAAGTCTGAAAGTTGAGGGAATTCAATGAAATACCTATATAAACCACAAACAAGCCATGAGGGCTTCTCTGTTTAGACTGCTAGACCTAAGTATAAGCATTCCTAGAGCAAGGACACATACACAAAGTGTTTTACAGCATGGAATTGACTGATCCTAAATTTATGAGCAGCACATTGATGATACACCTCAACTCTGTCTCCCCACTAATTCTATTTCGAGAAACCTTATTTTGCAGTGTCCTAAATCCACAAGTCAATGAACACAAATTCCTTAGAAATTAAGGATATGAAGAAAATACTACATTTAGAGTACCAAGTTTAGTCTTAAAGTCAAACTAACAATATCCCAAACAATTATTACCAATTCAGACATTTAGGCATTCAGCATCTCCTTCTTCAAAGCTAATTGAGCAACTTAGGGCTCAGCCAGGTGACAGCTTGGAGCAGCTTAAGAAGTCACTGTCTTCAGGTGAAACCCAGTAATTCATTCTGTGAAAGCACCTACTCCTTTGAAAGTCGAAACAAAGAAAGTTATGCTGAGCTCCTGTAGGAAGTTCTCATTTTTAACTGAAATAGATCACAAAAGCTCATATATTCCATTGATGTGCCTTGCCTGCGGGGATGGTATCTTCCAACTAATCTACTACAAATACTCATCTAAGCAAGCTCTAACATTTCCCTGCTTGTGAATTGCTAAGCAAAGGGGAAAGAATTACCTGGTCTTAAAAGATCACATAAGAATCCACTGTTAGAATTAACTTAAGCTTGAGATCTCCTTGTGTGTCTCCAAATGTACATACTACTGCAGTTCAGCTCAGTGTTTCACTTAATAACGAAATTACAATAGCAAATGCCATTCCTGAACATATCCAAGCATCTCAAACTCATTACATATATGCTCCAGTAAAGGGATCATCTATCCGTGAGTTACACCATCTTGGACAAGCAAAATTTAGCATTAATTCTACAAAAAAAGGTTATTGTTTCTCCTCTGCTCACTAAAGCAATAAAATCGTTAGTCTTTCCACATACAACTATTCCCTCCCAGTATGTTCAAATATGAAGAGCAGGGCACACAGTTGACAAATCAGGGCCCACATGTTTAATAATAGTAAATACCTCTTGACCAATTGCAAAATAGCTAACAAATTCCCCACACCTTAACAATTATCTCTTACACACAGGAGACTTAAACATTTCCAACCTATAGGAAAACCTCCATAATTCAAACCTCCAATATTCACAAAACTCATCACTAGTCTACTTCGCACGTTTTATTAAATTAGCAATGAACTAGTAGATGTTGAACAGGTAACTACACAGAACAGAACAAAACAGAAACACACAACCAGAACAAAGTCATTTTTAGAAGTCATAGCACATGAGCAAACAGTTGATCCCCTATTTAATATCCAGGCCAATATTATTCACATGAAGCAAATATCACAAACTCATAATTTTACGTCACTCAGAGATCGCCAATGCAGATGGCAAATACATGCAACTGGATCGCTGTCAAGGTTGAAGACAAAGGAAGGCAAAATGAATACTACAGCAGTTTTAAAATGCCTTATGGATTCCCAGAGAAGCTGCATTACAATTTAACAAAGTTAATAACCCACAATTCCCTTCAGAACATACCTAAACAGTTGTCAGCTCTTGCTGTCTCCAAAGCCTATGCAGTGGATTTGTCCCCACAGTTGTGTTTTAAAACAGCAGGACAGAATGAGAACAACAGATTAGTTCCTTGCAAATATAAATGTTATCCTATCAAAGATGGTAACATGAAAAACTGTATATTGGGAAAAAGTGACAGAATTTTAGAACTTCAGTAAGACATAATTATAGCCCACATAGTGTGTTAAATGCTGATACTTTTAAAAAAAATTTAATGCTACAGATTCTGGCTAGAAGAAACTGTCTACCCCAAAATCCACCAAAACCACAAATAAACCACAGCAGGCAAACAAGCTGCAGTATATCTTGAGCTTTACAAAACCCATTGTTTTCCTTTGGAAGTCTTCCAGTCTGACACTGGTATTTTTCTGATCTCCTGATTATTTTCAGTATTGCATATACTTCCCCACAGTACCCCCAAATCCTCTACAGACATTTTATGAGTCCTTACTCCCAAGCCAAAAAAAATTCCTACATTCATTCGCTTAGACATCAGGTAAAAACAAGCACTAACCAGTCCCCCTTCTCTGACTTTTGTCTCTGTTAGAAGGCTTCAAGAACGACAGTTCAGCAACTATGTCTACGCTAGTGAAAAACAAAGAGATTCCTGGAACTCAACTGTGCACAAATCTCACATTGCCTTGCTGCCAGAATAGTCAGGTTCTTTATGAAAGACTTGGATAACCTGTCTGCCCAGTAGTAGCATTGGGATGCTGCTGGTGACAAAACAGTATATGTTACAACCATATCAGTAGCATGAACTCAGGTTTTTCAGTATCTGTTTTACTCTGATGCTCACTCAAAGTTCATCATTAAAAGCAAACTAGCATCAAACATGTTTTGGTAACTGTATTTGAAAGACAATACAAACACAGTCCACAAATCCTAAAGAGCTTAGAGTTGTACCCTCTTGTAAGTATTCCAAAAGAGTCATGCTACCATGCATCTATTAATAACAATTTGAAAAAAAAAATTCCACCTTTGATAGTTCTTCTCCTACTGCCTGTAAAAAGCTGGTGACCTAAGTGCTATATACATGTGACAGCCAAATCCAGAAACAAGGACACATGCAGTTGACCTAGGGTTTAGGGTCACACTTGCCTTTAATATATAAAAATCTAGCAGGACAAAAGGAAAGAGGATGTTAGAACAAACCAGTAGATTCCACTTTTCTGCAGGGTCATCATAAAGCAGCTATATTTGATTAGAAACATAAGCCTGATGCAATGGAATGCACAGAGGGTTTTTTGATTGTTTTCTTCCCCTCTTTCTTACTAACAAAGACTATTCCACAAAGATAAATTACCATCTTGGTCTGTGTATTGGGTTTGCATGGCAACGTTTTGGTAGCCGGGGGGCTACAGGGGGGGATTCTGTGAGAAGCTCCTAGAAGCCTCCCCCATGTCTGACAGAGCCAATGCCAGCTGTCTCCAAGATGGACCTGACGCTGGCCAAGGCCAAGCCCATCAGTGGTGGTGGTAGCACCTCTGGGATAACATATTTAAGACGGGGCAACAAAAAAAACCTGGGCAGTCGCAGCTGGAGAGAGGAGTGAGAGGAACAACTCTTGCAGACACCAAGGTCAGGGAAGAAGGAGGGGGAGGACGTGCTCCAGGTGCCGGAGCAGAGATTCCCCTGCAGCCTGTGGTGAAGACCATGGTGAGGCAGGCTGTCCCTCTGCAGCCCATGGAGGTTAATGGTGGAGCAGATATCCACCTGCAGCCCATGGAAGACCCCATGGTGGAGCAGGTGGATGCCCGAAGGAGGCTGTGACCCCATGGGAAGCCCATGCTGGAGCAGGCTCTTGGCAGGACCTGTGGAACCGTGGACAGAGGAGCCCATGCCGAAGCAGGTTTACTGGCAGGACTTGTGACCCTGCGGGGGACCCACGCTGGAGCAGTCTATTCCTGAAGGACGGCACCCCGTGAAAAGGACCCATGTTGGAGAAGTTTGTGGACGACTGTCTCCCGTGGGAGGGACCCCACGCTGGAGCAGGGGAAGAGTGTGAGGAGTCCTCCCCCTGAGGAGGAAGGAGCTGCAGAAAAAACGCGTGATGAACTGACTGCAATCCCCATTCCCCGTCCCCCTGTGCCGCTCGGGGGGAGGAGGTAGAGAATAATCGGGAATGAGTTAAGCCTGGGAAGGAGGGATGGGTGGGGGGAAGGTGTTTTAAGACTTGGTTTTATTTCTCATTACCCTTCTCTGATTGGATTGTTAATAAATTAAGCTAATTTCCCCAAGTTGAGTCTGTTTTGCCCGTCATGGTAACTATTGAGTGATCTCTCCCTGTCCTTATCTCGACCCATGAGCCTTGCATTATATTTTCTCTCCCCTGTCCAGTTTAGGAGGGGAAGTGATAGAGCAACTTTGGTGGGCACCTGGCATCCAGCTAGGGTCAACCCACCACAGTCTGACCTAGAAAGTGATGCAATACCAACTCTTAACTTGGACTAGAACTATCAACGTACACTGGCGGTATCACAGACTTTCTGGATCTTGTGGATTTGCCAGCAGAAGGAAAACATTCCAAGAAGAAAGGGTATTTTTTCTTTGCTGCTTAGGAGACATTGTTTAAGTCTGTTCTTTAAACTATATGTGCCTATTTTTAAAATGCTTGTTCTTTACCTATATTCAGAGTGAGATCAGCTTACATTCGGGACTAAGACAGTTTTTGCTGTCTTTGACTCCCTCAATCTATGCAGAATCAAACTCAGTTAAGCTCAGATAAAAAGGTCTTTACTCCTCATTTATCCTATTATTTGTGAATGGCTAGAAGAACTGTTTACAAAAGAAAGAAAATTCATACCGCCAAAATGGAGGCATCCAAGGGTAAAACTTCATATTTACTTTAATACAACAAAACCACAGAAAAGTCATACTCTGCTACAGCCAATTCCCCGTATTTGGTTATCTTTTCCTAAAGCCTTTCATACAAACATAGAATCACAGAACAGCCCAGGTTGGAAGGGGCCTCCAAAGATCATCTGGTCCAACCTTTTGTGGGAAAGGGAGCCTAGATGAGATTACCTAGTACCCTTTCCAATTGCATCTTGAAAACCTCCAGTGATGTGGACTCTGCCACGTCTCTGGAGAGGTTGTTCCAGTGATTCATTGTTCTCACTGTAAAAAATTTCTTTCTTATATCAAGGTGAAACCTCTCCCCGTGCAACTTGTACTATTGCCCCTTGTCTTCTCCATGTGGCTCCTTGTGAAGAGAGAGCCTCCATTCTCTTTGTAGCTGCCCTTTCCAATACAGACACTACCCTTTCCTATACAGACACTAATGTTCAAACAGCTGCCTGATGGGTTGGACCAACCTCCCCTCCCAAAGGAAAAAAATTATAGCAAGGGCAGAAAGTAAAACTGGTTGTGGTGGTTGGCAGCTAGAGCATACGTGGGTACAGTGGAGAACAGGACTGCCATTTGGAGGGACCATGACAAGCTGGAGGAATGGGCTGACAGAAGCCTCATGAAAAGCAAAGACAGCACCATGCAACAGTCCAGGCTGGTGCCTGCCTAGGCAGAAGCTCTGCAGAAAAGGATCTGGAGTTCCTGGTTGACAAGTTGAAGATGAGTCAGTAGTGTGCCTTTGCAGCAATGAAGGTTAAATGCACACTGGGCTGTACTAGCTACAGCATACCCAGCAGGTCAGGAAAAGTGGTTGTTCCTCTCTACTCAGCTCTTATAAGACCACATCAGGAATACTGTGTTCAGTGTGGTGTCCAACACAAGAAACACATCAACAACCTGGAAGTCCAGTAAAGAACCATTGAGATGGTTAGGAGGCTGAAGAATATAACATAGGAAAAGAGGCTGAGGTGAATTGGTCACGTGTCTTGACACAGGAGTGGAATGCACCATTAGCAAGTTTGCTGATGATACCAAACTGGGAGGTGCTGTTGGCTCTCTTGAGGGACAGGAGACCTTGCAGAGGGATCTAGATAGATTGGAGCACTGGGCTATGATTAATGGGATGAAATTTAACAAGTCGAAATGCCGGATTCTGCACCTAGGACGGAGTAATGCCTGGGACAAGTATAAATTGGGAGAGGAGTGGCTGGAGAGCAGCCCTGCAGAAAGGGATCTGGGGGTGCTGGTCGACAACAGGCTCAATATGAGCCAGCAGCGTGCCCTGGCAGCCAAGAGGGCAAACTGCATCCTGGGGTGCATCAAACACAGTATAACCAGCCAGTCAAAAAAGGTGATTATCCCGCTGTATTCAGTGTTGGTGCGGCGTCACCTTGAGTACTGTGTGCAGTTCTGGGCCCCACAATTTAAGAAGGATGTTAAGATCCCTGAATGCATCCAGAGGAGGGCAACAAAGCTGGTGAAAGGGCTGGAAGGAATGTCCTATGAGGAGCAGCTGAGGACTTTGGGCTTGTCTAGTTTGGAGAAAAGGAGGCTGAGGGGCGACCTCATTGCTCTCTACAGGTTCCTGAGGAGGGGAAGTGGAGAGGGAGGTGCTGATCTCTTCTCCCTGGGATCCAGTGATAGGACGCGTGGGAATGGCTCAAAGCTGCACCAAGGGAGGTTTAGACTGGACATTAGGAAGCATTTCTTTACTGAGAGGGTGGTCAAACACTGGAACAGGCTTCCCAGAGAGGTGGTCAATGCTCCAAGTCTGTCCGTGTTTAAGAGGCATTTGGACAATGCCCTTAACAACATGCTTTAATTTCTGGTCAGCCCTGAATTGGTCAGGCAGTTGGAATAGATGATCGTTGTAGGTCCCTCCAACTGAAACAGTCTATTCTATTCTATCTCACCCACCTGTCTATTTACAAATGAATGATTTTCACAGCAAGGCACATCCAGGATGAGCAATGAATCTCACCGACGCATTTCAAAATCAGTTTTCAGACCAGAACCATTCTGACCTGAAAACTTGACTCTGAAACGTCTGGGTTTTGGCACACTGCTCATCAGCCTGCAGCAGCAAATCATGTAAGGTAGGTTCAGAGGAAAGAAATAATCTGAAGCTTGGGCTCCACCCTTCAGGCTCCATGCAAGATCTGCTAAAGAACTTATTAGTGCTCTTCACAGTGCTGGAAATAACTTTTCATTCTCTCATTTAGGACATGCGAGATAGGATCTGCAAGAACCTGAAACTGTCACCAAGCTACCCAAAATGAGGAGACTGTTGGGAGAGACTCAGGTATGTAACTTGGATACAAATTCTTGAGTACAAAGAAAGCCCGAATTTCTTGAAGAAGTCGCTGAGGGAAAAGCAGACAGCGAAGGTGACAGTAAACATCGAAAACTGATCTGAAAAACGAAAGGCACAAGTATGCTGGCAGACTGTAGTTTTCCTTGGCAAATCTGCTTACGAGATACAGCTCTGACGCTATTATGATGTAATGTCCTATAAAAAATACTAAGTGCTCCTTAGTATCTTGTCTTCACAGCATTTTCCTTCTTCTGTATCAGTGACAAGAATTTCAGCACAAGAATACTATTAAAATGACACTGACTTCTAAAAGCTATCAAACTGGCCTTCGCAAGTTGTACAAGCACTCAGAATATCCCTAACCAGAGTACACATGACATTCTTAATCATTCCTGATATGTCCTCCATAACAAAATAATTACAGAGTCCTATATAAAAGTCTCCAATGGTCATCCTAAGAATCTGGCTCTTGAGTTCTTCAAGCAAAGATTATTACCCCTGCCATATAGGTCTGCCTGTACCAATAAACTGGAAAGCACACAGCCAATATTTTGATTTGTCTAATTTATTCTGGCACTAACAGAAGAAACATTAAAGCACAATCATACCCAGTAAAATAGATGAGAAAAGAATAAATGAGCAAGCAAGATCCCAAGGCCAATTTTTGTCAAGAAATTATTAGTTCAGTTGAAAGAAATGAAACCTACTCAAAGGGGAGAAAAAAATGTCAGAAGTGAGCAGTAATCACCATAAGTATCATTTGAAGTGGCAAAGATTAAGTTGAACTTACGGTATCAGCTGTAGAAATATGCAAAATAGTTCTAAACAATCTAAACTCAGTTAGCAGGAGCTATTCACAGCACCTTAGAGCTCACTGTGGACTAACTTACCCCCCTCAGCCTACACTGAGCTCTGTGATGCCATCCATGACTATGTTGTTAAGCTAGATCATTCAAAGCCAGCTCAGGTACCTCTGTAATACACTGTCAACTCTGGTTAAACATTACAGGCCATGCCGATTGAACTGATATGATACAAGCTCTTCACAACTCAGCTCTTCAAGGGTTCACCAAATGATTCCCATATTTCCTGTGGTGGGGGACATTCAGATACCAGATTGCATGTCCTGTATAGTTTTTCATAATCATGAATTGATGCATTCTTGTGTGTTTATTTAACAGAGCCCCAAGATAATTTCTCCACAACTGTATTTGAACTGCCAACTTGCATTCAGATCAAATAATACAACAGATCTAAAAGCTCACTTGAAAAAACATCTACGAAGTAATCGCTCATGTTAAATACAGCTGTCTTACAAAAACTCTGTGAGTAACACTATATTCATCATGTATCTGCCAGCACTTGCATATTGCAGGAATTTAGAGGGCTTACTCAAACGAATAATTCTTTACAATTCATTAAAAATACAAGTAGTGTTCCTAAAGTTAATTCCCATTTAAGCCATTCCAACATAATGGCATAAAGTGTACTAAAATATTTAAGAATATACATTTACAGATTTGCTTTCTTTCTAAAATACTTATTGAAATATTTCTTTATACTTATAAACAATATAACATCTAATAAATAAGCCTATTACAAAATAGACTTTTCTTAAAATAAATTCTTAGTGTTTAGCGGGAATTAGGGACAGCAACCCTTCCAGCTCTTCTAACAATAAATACCTGCTAAAGCAGATTTTTTTTTTTTAAATATTTTATGAGGGTATAAACATTAATAAATTCAAACCACATCAAGCTGACATTTTTAGTTTTGCTATACTTCACTGAAATGTATGAATGCAGAAAATGTACACAATATAAAATTAAAGGGGCAAACAGAATGCTTACTTTCTCTAAATGCTTTACAGTAGCCAAGGAATGACAACAAGAAGAACAGGGCACAGAGTAGGTCTGCTCTGCCAACAATGCCGGCAACCTTAAAAAAAAAAAAAAAGAAAAAAAAAGTTTCAGATTATCAGATTTTATTCTTAAAAAACCTGAGATGAAGGTACACACACCTGTACAAAGTGAAATGTATAAAAGAATATTGCTGTATCACTTTTTTCTTTTTTTAACCTGGTTTACTGGATTAGTGATACCCAGTTTTCTAAGCCGCATCCTAATTTTCATTGGGTTTTGTTTAGTATCACCGAGATAAATGATTTGGCTTTAATTTATGAAAAACTGCTGTTTTAAGAAATGAAGAAGGACCTCTCTGAAGAAAATGTAGATTCTGCCCATTCCATCTGTTTTTTAGATCAGGTTGCCTTTCAGTAGAACTCTTCGCAAACATCCTGAACCCCAACAAAATTGGCAGCTCTGCTGAAATGCAAATCAAGACTGTCCACTTTCAGAAGACAAGCCAACCTTCAAATTGCAGTCTGAACACTCAGAATGGACAAACAGCTTCCAGCCTGCAGAATCAGAAAAAATATCCCCCCTCTGGCAGTTTTTTGTGTTGTATTAATTGATTGCATTAGAGCTACCTCCAACTCTATCTTGTACTAATGAAAAAGAAAATGAGAAGCGCATTCTGGGATCTCTGTATGCTGGATCTGTGCCAACCTATTTAAATCAAGAGCATTCTCAGGGCCATCAACAAGCTTTGGTTCAAGCCTTTAATCTGTACTTACAATAACTTGCTGAGACACAGCATGACATATTCTTGGATCTTCATTCCTCAATTACAAGTGTCACGATACACCATGAATTTTTTGTGGAAATCATGACACAGGGGTTGGCAGGGGTTGGTTGGTTGGGACCTCACTAGAACATACACCCAGAGCAAGGACCATGGAAGCACCCCTTTGTTTTCAGTCTGGCTCTACTTCCTGGAGTGCTGGGTTCCATGTTTCCAGGAGATGATGTACACAAAGGCCTTTCTGAAGCAGGGCAGAACAGCTATATATGTTGGTTTTTTTTTTTTTTTTTAATCTACTTTTTGAGGTGATGGGTCAGGGACAAAAGCAGAAAATTTGGTTCTTGTGTAGTACACCAGTTGTCCCATTTTGTGAGTGGAACAGAAAGAGGAAATTAAAAAGATAAACTGTATCTTCGTTTTGTTTAAAGGCACCTGCTAACCCTCTCTTAGGAAAAGGGCATTTTTTTTGGTGTCAGTCTGACATGATGGAACAACTATTTCTAAATAACATCAGAGAGAGAAAGAGAAGTGTAGAGGTATGAGAGTAGGACTGAATCCACTTGAAGAGACTCTTTCCCACTTTACGCTCAGCTTCACTTGAGCACCGTAAAAGGAGAAACTGTTGGACTCCTAAATTCAGTTCAGAAAAACTTCTTGATTTATCCAAAGCCATGCACCTAACTTCCCTGCTTCTTTTTCTATCTTATAGAGGAATTATGAAAATTAACTCAATAGCTGTGGAGTGCTTTGAAAGGTGAAAATAATGAAGTGTCATTCTGTTTCAGGAGCTGCTTTCAGCTAATGAGATAAAAGTAAAGGTGAACTGAGACAATTTTGAAAAGAAATGTCAGTTTGTTACAACAAAGAGATTAAAGGGTTAATAACACATATATGGCCTCAGATGACCCCAACAGTACAATGTTATCTCAAATGCAGAATCAGGCCCATAGTCTGTGGTTACAAGGTAAACAAAAAAAAGAATAGTTTTAAATTAATATCAGGTATATTCTTATGTCCGTGTTTCATTTAGTATTTCAACACTGAAGTGTTACAAAGAATAAGCATTTTTTAGAAGAGAGAATTACACCACAAGAGTGTTTACTTGTAGATAGAAAAATGATAATGACAGATATTTTTCTTACATAGGTACTGAAAGCATTGAACTTTTCAAGATCTGTTTTACATGAGTTTGTTTTGTGCTGTATATACACCAAAATCCAAAGCAGCAGACAGATTCTTCACAATTTTATGTCAAAATATGTCATCTCATTTCAAAACCAGGATGTCATGATGCTTAAAACTCACAGCTTTAAAATCATGAGGAATGCTTTTTGAGGAGACGCTGCCTGACACACACTCATGCTAGAACCATAGCAGTATCATGACTGCTTCAGTGCAGCCAGATTTATTATTCACTGTGTAAATGATTAGAGGCCTTTTTTCACTCCTGGATCTTAGAAGAGACATGGTATGTAAGCATGCTACTTTTTTCCTCTTCTTCCAATGTTTGCCCAAAGCACACACAAGTCTTCAAACCTTGCATATGCAAGCAGACCGCATCACTTGTAATTTATGCGATATGACCAAGGTCTTACTAACATTTGCCTGCTGATTTAAATATATTTTTAGAGTCAAATGGAGTGAAGAATAACGTTATGGATATTGATAAAGGAGTCAATAGTAAGCCTACTACAAAGTCAAGAATCAAGTGACATTTCTCTTCACATGTCAGAGTCAGCATCAAAAGCACTGAAGACTTGTTTTACCTCACTCTGACATCTAGAACTGGTTTTGGAGAACAAATACCAGAGGCCCTTCTGACACTCGCACAATGTGCTCTCACTAAGAAGCTATTCTGCAGGCAAGCAAACACCAGAGAATGATTGGCAGGATGTTTTAGCCACACTGCCAAATAAGGTGCCAAATTGCTAATACATAACTTCGCATCATCTCTAGGTTTCCAATACATGCAGGGTCCCCAGTCAGCTGAGAGGCATAGCTTTCCATAACATCTTCCCCATCAATCGTGTACAGCAAATGAAAAAAGCCAAAACCATGGCATATTGTGAATAAATGAAAAATCAGTGCCACATATATAGAATAAGGTGCACTATGGATTCAGTGTTCATTACTAGCACAAAGATCAAAGTTCAGGTTAGTACTTTTTCAGTAGCTCAGTCCTTCCAAGCTCTAAAAAAATGATTCCTGCATTGTGATTATTTTATATTTCATGTATCCATTATTATAAGATCAAGCAATCAGGGACCACATCCAGCAAGCCCACCGGCATAAGGCCATAAGATTTTCTTAGCTAGGCGTGCAAAAGAGCTTTTTAAGAAAACCATCTCCTCTTCACTAGAATTTCCACACAAGGACTTTGATCTTTGGTCAGGTATTTTATTTGGTTGCTACGCATGTGCCATGTTTCTATTCTGCATCTTTACAGCTTCAACTTCCAGCCACTGTTACGCTCTTGTCTGCACTATTAAAGGGCCCACTACTATCAAATTTGTGTTCCCCATGTACATAATGACAGGCTGTGATTAAAAAAACTCCTTTCATCTTCTCCTTCATATTAAAAATATAAACCCATGGAGTTTGATCTCTCATGACATGAGATGATTTCCAGTCCTTTAATCATTTTCATGGCTCTTCTCAGCCCTCTCCATTTTTCCCAGTGCCCTCCTTGCAGCATGGATTCAAAACTGGATGCAGTATTCTAATGCAGTCACATACAGAGTTCATATAATGCCCCTACTCCAATTTTCTACCTGCTTGTTTTTTTATCAAAGCAAATGGAAATGAAAAGTGGTTACGCGTTTGCATTCAGTTTATCTTCCATTCTCCTTGGCTGCTCATGAGCTAGTGTTTCTAGTAATGAATTCTTAATCCAGTAGTTAGGCAAACTCTGTAATTTAGGGCTATCCTTCTTTAGTTATTGTACTTAAATGATTTAATTTATCTTCCTTAATAAGGTCCCGCCCTGTGGAATTACAAGCTTTTGGACATACTAACCATAATATTTGATTGTTCTCGTAAGACATGTGCCAAGAGAAGCGTTATGAATATATAAAAGCAAGGTGTAGACTATAAGGCTATGTCAGAAGTAATTAGTCAAGATGGTCAAGAACTTCTAAGATATAAATCGTTGGAGCTAATTATTCAGTACTTACACATTCGGTGTGCACTGGATGTACAGCAAACAGCAAAGCAGCTAGAAGAGATGTCTTTGGAGCCAGGTTTAGCCTTCTTCCTTTACTACTGAATTGCAGTCCACCCAATAAAATCGAGAACACATCAACCATCAACACTGAGATAGTACAATGCAGTATTATATTGATGACATGGAAACCAATAGGGTAGAAGCCTCCAGCAAAAAGGTAATTAATTCTATACAGAAACAAAAATATTAAGGCTAGGAGTTACATCAATTGTTTGAGATATGCAAACAGAAAACCTAAAAAACCCCACAGCAAGATCATATTAGACACACACCCCCAAAAAAAAAAAAAAAAAAAAAAAAAGGGCTGAAAAATACCAGCAAACCCAGGCACACCTGGTATTACCACTTTACCACTTAGCCACCACAGCAGGCTAGAAACAATGTCCTGATCTTTACTCAAAGGTATTCATATGGGATACCATATTCAGCATAATATCTGTCCTCTCCAAAGACATATGTTAACGCTATTATGTTAATCATACCTATGGCTACTTAGAACTGGCTTTTGGTCAGCAATTTAACTTCAATGTTGCAACGCAGGAGTCTCCTACAGATAAACAACCCAACTTACTGGGGGGATACCCTTGGGCTTAAGAGAAACTATGCCCCAAAAAACCCTGATGAAATCATTTTAATTAAATCCACACAGTG
>WAAD01018862.1:12460-22559 GCA_013389945.1 Fregata magnificens
TACTTGGTGTTCGGAAAATAATTTAAATTCTGTATAAAAAAACCCCCAGCCCTCTGATGGAACTGCCTAAAAAGAAGGCAGTAGTAGATAATACTATGTATTTATACCTAGAGCTCTCCAGAAGTACTTGGTATTTGTTGTGAATATGGTAGTTTCAAGTTCTGTATACATGCTGCCTAACCAGCCAAAAATATCCTGTATGCAGAATTAGAGGCAGCTCCTGAGGCCACAGTTTGTATCCAGACAAGCTAAATTAGGGAAGTTCTAGTGTATATGATAAAGTACTGTCTGAATAAGATTCTTGTAACAGATGTAGGGGACATACATAGCTAATGATGACTCTGTGTCCTGAAGCTTTGAGATCTTGGCAACAGATCCTGTTATGGTGACTAGAGTGGTCTCTTAATCCAAGTGGCAGGGTCTGTGTTTTGGCAGCAGATGATGTATTATCTCAAACCAGCCTGTCTGGCTTGTAATGTGCAGCTTCAGAAACTATAAAATTCATGTTTCTGTGTCTGTTGCCTCACATATGTACAAGCTAGGGATGAAACAGAATTGTATTATAGTACTGTTAATTATTTTGGAAAGAATGCTTTTCAACTTGGAAAGCAGAAATCTCAAACCTAATTGGAGACAGAATTCTGTCTTAGTTTAAGCATAGGAGTGGTTAAGAGGATCGTTGGCTGAAATGTCCCTAAGTGCCCCTTGCAAGGGGCACTGGGCTAGAATGTGGGAAACAGACATGATCTTTGTCTTGCCTTATTCAAGAACAAAGTTCATTTTACTTTGGTCTGAATTAAATGCCATGGAGAGTTAAGCTTCAGTCTCTTTGACTTGTTAGGAAACTTAAGTTTGAACACTTCATTTTTGTTGTATTTAATTTTAAGAATCTTATTACCTGCTCTTTCATCTTGTGTGCTGCGCTTCATACCTAGTGATAAAGAGGTGGCTGAGCTAGCAGGGAAAATTGAGTTGCTGTCACTAGTCACAAATGCCACTAGTGTTTTCTTACTGTATTTATCTGTGACAACAAGGATATATTTTAAATATACCTACTTAACTGTAAGGTCAAGGATGAAACTTATTGTTTTTATTTTTCAAATACTGTTCCTCAAGTGTATTGCATAGCAGAATAAGATTTCTAAAGACTTGCAGCAGGTTTTGAACCTTACCATCCCAGAAAACTAAAATAGTGCAGAAAATACCAGCTTTTGCTGTTACAGTAAGTTAGTCAACTAAAATCTTTGCTTACTAGTATAAGTGTGCAGATAACATCAGATAAGCTTATGTTTTATTATATCTGTATGGAAATGCTAATTATTATAGAGTCCACATTTACCTTGTTCTAACACTAGTCACTTTGTTAATTTATCATGTGTTCCAGTAGCTTCTCTTCAACACTGTTGGCTTTCTGTCTCTGGTGTCACAGATTATAAAGTTCTGCATGCTGAAATCACTTTCATAATGGAATTGCCTAGATCAGTATGGTTGTATAGTTTTCAAAGTCTGAAAATAATGCATAACTCCTCCACTCATGCTTTTCTCTTAACTGAGTCTCTTTGGAGAAGGCTAGTCCTGTCCTGAACTGATACTTCTAGTTACATATAGTCTAGAAAGTGCTTTTTGATACTCATTCTTTATGCTGCTTCTTAGGAGTCTGGGTTAGACCCTGTACTAGTATACTCATGAACCAGTGGTCCATCCTTTCTTCTCTCTCTTTCTTCTCTCTCTTTACAAGTTTTATCGTACTAGCTATACCTGATCCGGTTACACAACAAAGGTATCTGAAAAGGGTCTTGCACGTTTTACTGTGGAGGGCAAAGCACTGTTTGAAGAATTCTAGGTCTGGGTAGTTTACAGGTAACTTAGAGGTAGGTATTTCAGGCCAAGGTGATACTTCATGTGTATAAAACCTATTAATGCCCTCAGAATACACAGGTCATGTACAACTTGTGTGAGATCCTAGGTTTGGGAAAAGGATAAATTCATTACAACTTACTTTCTCATTCAGGAAGTGTTGTGCCATTTCAGTGATTTTTTTTTTTTTGTGTATTTTTTTTTGGTGTTGTTTTCAAACTAGCTTGGAGATGTATCTACTGTGTATGCACAAGTTTAGTTTGCCATATTCAGCAATGATTTCCTTAAGTGTGGTAGGGGTAAGTTAGTTTTTTACCTGCAGATCAGGAATCTGTACATATTTCTGCTGAGCAGGTGAATTTCTAATTATTGGAGGATCAGCTGTGCATTTTTAACTGTGGTGCAGCATGTACAAAATTTTTGCTCGTACTTGTTGATAAAGATCTTGACTTTAAAAGAGGATTTCCAAAGTTTCTGTATTTATTATCTTTAGGTTCTCTTTTGCCACAAATTGATAAATAGTTGCTTGAGACTCTTCAGCCTTTCATCCTGATTGTATTACCTGTGCAGATAGTTCCAAGGATGCTGGATATTAGGGTGCATTCACAGACCACCTAGACTCAAGGCACTTTGCCCCAGTTGTTATCACTCAGTGTGACATTGTGTACCTTATACTGAATGCATTGGGTGTCCGTGCAGCTGTACAACCTCCTTCCTAAGTTTGGGACTTCATCAAAGCTTGCTTGAATATATCAACAATACTGCATTTCTGAGATACTAATTCTAGTGTAAACCAGACTCTACATACCAGAGTTTTTTGTCATGTGGTGTTTTTCATTTTGTTGTAATACTGTTCCCTGGGAACTAGAGTTGGATCCGGGTCCTGCGCATCCATTGAAACTGCTATAGATCTGATCTATTTGTGACTAAGAAGCCTTAAGTGTCTTCAGTTAACTTGCAGAGAAGACCCTGTTACCAACAAATGTGAAATTGCTTAGGATTTGATGTCATTCACCTTTACCAGAGCTCAGACTGAGGCCTGAGGGCCATGTAAAGGATTACAGCTGCCATGGGATATATTTTATTGAAGGGTCTTAACACTTTTTCCTGTTAAACTAGTAAAGTGACTTTTGAATTGGGAGAACTGTTCCTTGACTAGAAAGTCTTAGATTGTGATACTGCTTTTAACTTAATGAACTGGATCTACTTGGATGATACAGATTCTAGTGTAAGTTCCTATACCAAGCTGCTGTTGCTTCTCCCTGTCCACTACCCAGAAATATTTTTTTCTGTAGGTTGGGAAACAGTACTTACCAAATGTACTGATTTTCAGATCATTGCATTAAGTATTGAATTTCCTGGGATTGTATTTGTGTAGTGTTTATTCAGATGGAAATGAAGCAAACTCTTTCCACAAGTTATTACCAATAGGGCTAGAATCAAGGGCTCATGACTTTAGGATGCAGTGACCCATTGTAGTCTTTCACTTCGTCTAGTGACTGTGCCACTGGAACAGCTGGGCTGCTGCAAATTTATGGAATAGTTTTTCTGGGGTGTAGCTTACTTATCCATCTACTAAAAAGGTAATACTGTTTAATACTTATTAAAAATTTCATGAATCTTTTTGCATTATTTCAAGTGCCTGGTTGTCTAGTCCTTATTCATATTAGTGAAATTTATTCAAATGAGAATCTCAGTTGACCTCATTAGTACTGTTGGGCACCAGGTATCTGGTAGGTGGAAATCTAAAACATCAAAAGTTCTGAGAATTACTTTCCCTTATATATGAATTAGCTCAATGCAATTGAGAAATTGAAAAATGCATTGATTGGTTATAGTGCTCTATTAAACTACTGGAATGTGTAAGAAACAGAAATATGTATTAATAGATATCTGACTCCTTACTGATGGTACTGAGTAGTGTTTAGTTTGGATATCCAAAGAAAGGAAGAAGCAGATATTACAGCTCCTTTAGAAATTTAGTGTTTCTTGTTAACATTAAGTCTTACTCAGCCTTCTGCACTGCCTTATTACTAGCTGACCTTTTATATAGGGTTTTCACTTGCAGGTTGTTAAGGTGCCTTACAGAAATTAATAACTATCAATTTTTTTACTTCTGAGAACAGAGATGCAAGAGAAACAGCTTGGGGAATGCCATCTGAAACAGGTCATAGCTTCTGTAATGCTTGATTAGATTGGCCCTTCTGACAGAGAAAATTTGGCCCCTGTTTTGATCACTTGCAGCAAGAGCTGCTTTAGTGCCAACTTGATGTAGCAATAAATCTCACTCTCTGGCCAGCAGTCTTTTATATGCAGCCATTTTGGGGCATCTCTTTCCTGTTTCTGAAGGCTCTTCTACAGCTTGGATTTAACAGAAATTATACAGATTTCACATTCTCATTTCATTAATAATTTTGATCAAATGTGTGCTGAAACATACAAGAAAGGTAAAATAAATAGGGGTGAATTAAATAGATTGTCAGTAATTATGTAGCCACAGCTTTCCTCTTACTCCTACACAGGCGTATCATATCAGATACTTATCAAATCAAAATTACCTGCACATAATGTTGTATAGCTATGTGTAGTCTTGAGAAATCTGTGGCCATAAGTGCATTTTAAGTTTCAAGATGACAGAAACCAGCTTTCAGAAAGAGCTTCCAAAATAGAAAATTGATCCTTAATGATACCTAGCCTGTACAGTCCTGTGCCATTAAAATGCTGTAGTGGTAGGACTCATGTTAAAGTTACTCTTTTGATCTTTGAAAATAGAATATGACCTAGTTTTAATAAGTAATTGGGCTAAAATTGTGACCCAGTCTGAGTACATAAGTGTGCATTAGCTGCTGGCCCACTCTCCCTATTCCGGAACCCTGGAGAGGCAAAACCAGCTGCTGCTTCTCAGCAAAGGTCAGATTATGTCCTGCTGCTGGGGCCAAAGGGGTTATACCACCACCATAACCAGCAATAGGGACTGGTACAATTCTCTTTAGCAGCAGTATAGATCTGACTTCTCCATAGCTTTCTATTCTGTCTTGGTTCCTTCTGTGGTTGGAAGTAGTTTTCCTGTTATTTCTGGGAAGCTGTGGCCTAGTTCTCAATAACACCTGCTGAAGTGAGCAAAATAGGCTAAATGGCTTGTCTCTCTCAAATGGAGTCAAGTTTTTCTCATTTTGGCTTTTCTTTCATATTTTGTCTTGTTAATAAAAATCTCACTAGATACTAAACTTACTTTAGTGCATGGTAGGTAAATAACAAAACTAATTTTCTTTACCGATATTTTTGTATGTATTTCTAATTAACTTGTTACTTCTGATTAAACTTGCTGAATCCTGTTCAATGTGATGTTGCAGCTGTCTTGCTTTTTGACAGAGAATACAAATTCTGTTCTAAATTAGCTTTAAATATTTTTTTCATGCTACGAAAACTAGGAAAATGGGATGTGGTTAACTTGAATGCTGAAGTCTAACTTTGTAGTGAAAACAATGGTAACTGGCATTATACTGAGTTTCCTACAAAAAAAATAAATGGCTTACACTTATGTGGATCTTTCCAATTAGTTGTTCAAATAAAGCTTGGAATAACCAAGCAGGGGGTTATCTAGTGGCATCACTAGAAACACCTTGCATGAGAGAGAAATGCTGTGCATGTGATTTCTTGCTGCTTCTCACGACGTGTCGTCTTCTCTGCTTATGCCAAAGTAAGTACAGATATTGGGCAAAGCAGAATTCTTCAATGCCCTACCAGTAGCAATTTACACCTACTTTGAACTTGCCTTACCCAGCTGCACCCAGCACTACAAAGTGCAAATGGAAAACATGATCACTCTTGCTTGTGATATAGGAGGTTGTAGTGCTCTGCACTGCTAAATGTGTGGATTTACAAGAGAGATTACACTGGCTAAAAACAGAAATAAAATGTATCAAAGCACTTTTTAACTCCTAAGGTAAACTTAATATTCCCTGAGTGTCTAGGGGTAACATCTTACTGTTGATTAAAGCAATAAGCTCCTTCATTTGTTTATAGTTAAATGGTTGTTAGAGCAGTATTTTACTATTTCATTACCAAGTCACTTGTGTTTTGCAGTAGTTCATTGTACTGGGGGAGTGTATACGCATGCATTTATATACATACATTTTTTAAAAACCCTCTGAAATGTCTAGGATGCTTGTTTAGGTTTTTTTCAAGTTCATCAGATTTCTCTTGAGAAGAATGTTGCTGCTGCTTAGAGTACCACATGAAATACCTGTTACAGTCAGAATAAGTTCTAGATCTTATAAAATCTGTACCAGAATGGTCCTGAAGGAGGCAAATAATCTCAAAATATGGGAACAGTGCATATTTTTTTTAAAAATGAACACTAGCTAGCCAGTATGGAATGCTGGAATTTCTCACAGTGCTAGTCTAGAAACAATAGATGTACAGCATCAATTTAGATCGTATCCTATGCTTCAACTTGCATGCCTTGATACTAGGTACTTGAACCATCTTTGTTTTCCTGCATTTCAATGTAGACACACCTAAATAGGTGATAGTAAGAGGTATCGTGTCCTGGTAATTAAATTGCTGCTTCTGTAATATACTTTTGTAGTCAGAGAAAAACACTTTCATGTCAAATTTTAATTCAAATTTGTCTCTATAAAAAAGTGCAGAAATATCTTAGTGGGTTGTATATTTAACATTGGAGTAGAGGAATTCCAGGTTGAAATTGGTGCATTAAAACATCTATCTGATAGCTCTAAGTTTGCAGACATGTCTGATAGTTACTGACTGTGAAGTGGGTAGTATAAAGATGGTTTGTAGTGCCTGGGTCTGTGCTATGTGACCCACTGTAAACATTAATTCGAAACACTTTTCATCTGTACAGGACTGTTACTTCATAGCAATCTATGGTCATCTAGGAATGTTGCTTTCTTAGTGTTGATGTCGCTTTCTGTAGCCAAGAAGACTTTGCACCAGCAAAATCTTTAATGTTGTCAGACATCCTTTCAATTCAACCCCTGAGGTGTAGATCTGCAAATCCTATGGTGTTGGGAAGGTCTGGTGCCCAGGATGCGCCTTCTGGAGCCACCTATGACCTGATGCGTTTATAATACAGGGAAAGCTGCACTTTCACTTCTTCCCTACACACTTAGCAATCCTTCCCCATATGCTTTATCAGTAGTATCAGAAAAACAGCTCAATTACACGGCACCCTGATGTGACTGCACGCTGCTTTCTCACACAGTCGGAAAGCCAGAGAAACTAATGAGTGGAGGAAAAATGAAGAAGGACAAGGAAAGAGGATAAACTGTGTAAATAATTAAAAGAAATGGAGAGGAAAAAAACAAAACACAAAAGGAAATAGAAAAAGCAGGTGGGTAAAGTCGCCACACAAAATGCACTGCTGATGTTTGCTTCATGTTTCAGCACTGGTAAAGAAGTAGCTTCTTTTCCCCACTTCCAATGTTTTGATGTGATATGGTTTTGGCTACTGACTACAGCTAATGCTGATAGTTGTGCTTTAAGAGGACTTGAATGTGGACAGAGGCTTCTCTGGGGAAATTTTCTTGTTCCCTGATGGCACTTGAGGGAAAAGTGGAGGAGTACTTTCAAATAGATTTCATCCATCACAATACCAGCCTTAAATACAGAAATATTCTGCTGTTAAGAAGGAATTGAGGTGCTAATGTAGTGTTTGCTTGTATATTTTTACATAATTTAGTTTGGTTTATGTACCTACACAGTAGGGAGAGATTCTTAAGTGGCCAAAGTGTAGCAAACGTAGTTGTGTCTGCTGTGCACAAGGGCTTCAAGCAGTTTCAGTATTAATCAAGGGTGTTTTAGGAGTTGCTGGGCAAGTTTCTGGCCTAATAGGGGGGAAGTACAATGAAGGTGGCAGGCAAAGTTTCAGACTTGGTCCACAAGCATGACATTTGGGATGGGTACACGTTTTTCTGGAGAGACAGGGAAGATGAGGGTGGAGGGTTGCGCCCTCTGTAAAAAGAGTAGCTGGAATGTATGGAGCTCTTGGGTGGATGACAGGCTGGTTCAGAATGGTAAGGATCAAAGTAGAGGCTACTGAGGGTGATGTTGGTGGATTATGGACCACCTACTCATGATGAAGGTTGATTAAATTAGCAACTCAATGACATCTGTGGGTCACAGATCCTGATTCTTGGAGAGGAGTTAACCTCCCTGAGAGCTGGAAGGGTAACAGATTTCAGGAAGCTTTCTTGGTAGAGATCCTGAATGGGCCAACCAGGGGTGTTGCTCAAATGAATGTCCACTAACAAGGAAGAATTGTTTAGGTATGTGATAATAGCAACCCTGGCTGTAGTAGTCATGATCACACAGTGGAGCTCAAGATCCTGAAGGGAGTGAAGAAGGCAAGTCCTTGGACTTCAGAGAGCAAACTTTGGCTTAGTTGGGGAACTGGTAAATGGGATGCTATGGGAGGCAGCTCTGAAAGGTGCATAGGAAAGCTGGCAGGTCTTTAAGGGGAACCTTCTTGCTTTGCAAGAGTGGCACATCCAAATGGGAAAACAGGTTGATGAATTGGGACACCAGCTAGGCTAAATGGGGAACACCTGACTGAACTTCCTTGCAAAACTATCATGGTGGAAGCAAGAACAGGTTATGGCAAAGGAGTTATTAGAAATGTTGCCAAGGCACGTAGGGATGGTGTTGACCCATACAAGGTCTTGTAGAATCTCATGTTGCTCTCAAAAGCTATGTTAACAGTAAGAGGCTGAAGAAGGAATGTGTAGGCCTGTTGTTGCATGTGAGTACAGGTAAGGCCAATGTACTCAGAGCTGCCTTTGCCTCAGTCTTCCTGACCCATGTGCTTAGAGGCAAGGTTCAAGCAAGTGAAGAACTACCAGAAATGGATGAGGATCAAGACAGGGATTCCTTCTGAGAATTTGACCTGTACAAATCTGAGACCAGCTGGACTGTGTCTGAGGGTGCTGGGAAGAGCTAGCTGATGCCTTGAGAGCAGCTGCTCTCTGCGCTTTTTTGGAGTGGGGTGAGGAGGGTCCACAACAACTAAAGCAAGGCAAATGTCACACCCATTTTCAGAAAAGGCCAGAAGGACAATTTGGGGAACCATGAGGAAATCAGTGCTTGGGGAAAATCGTTGCATCCCCTTGGAACAGACTTGCTTTTCTGTATTTCATGTGTCTAGAAATGGTGCCATCATGCCTCACCAACTGTTTGCCTTCTATGATAAAATGGCTGCATTTGTAGGCATGGGGATGGTAGTGGATGCCATGGCAACTTTAGTAAGGTGCTTGGCACTGGCTCCTGTGCTATTTTCGTATATGCTTAGGATTCTGTAGTCTGGGTGGGTGGACAGCTAGATGGGTACAAAGCACATTGCGTGGTTGGGCTCAGACAGTTGCGGTTTAATGGGTTGCGCTTTGTCTGGAGGGCAGTAGCAAGTGGGGCCTGTTCTATTTAACATCTTTTTCAAGGACCTGGAGGAGATGACAGGATCAACTGTTGCTCTGTTGGCACATGACCCCATGCTGGGTGTGCAGCTGACAAGCTTCAGGGCTGGGCTGCTGTCCAGAAGGACCTGGGCAGGCTCAAGAACAGGCCAGCATGAACTTTTTGAAATTTAACAAGGACAAATATCCTGCCTCTGGGAAGGCAGGACACCTTGCACAGATTCAGATTGGTGACTGCCTGTCTGAGTAGCAGGTCTGTTGTAAAGGCTGTGGGGATGTTGGTAGGCAGCAAGCTGACCATAGCCAACAAAGAGAACAGCAGCATGCCAGTAGCTTGGAAAAAGTGATTATCCTCCTCTATTTGGCACTCATTAGGGCTCTTCTAGACCACGTACTGTGTCCAGGTGTGTTATTCCCCCTTCACAATCCTGTGACAAAGTTGTTGACAAGCTGGGACAAGTCCAGTGGAGGGCCACCAAGGCCACAGCTGGAGCACATGTCCTGCAAGGAAAGGCTGAGGGAGCTGAATTTGTTTGACCTGGGAATGGGAGGGCTTGCCACCATCTGAGGGAGGATGAGAGAACAGGCATACTGAAAGGAGAGGCTCAGGCTGTGGGTATAAGCAGGCCGGTTCCACTGCGGTGAGCCCAGGTCTGGCTCGACGGTGTAAGCCCCAAAGCCCCCAGGCAGAGTCCTCGCCGGCCTGGGGCGGAGGAGAAGGGAGCGAAGCCGCAGCACGGTGGAGCGAGGGGCCGGGGGCGTGCGCGGGGCGGGGGCTGAGGCGGGCAGTGCGTGAGGGGCTTCCAGCCCCG
>WAAD01018862.1:23254-33342 GCA_013389945.1 Fregata magnificens
TTGCTGAAAATCGCTTCTAGCCAGCGCGGTGAGTCGCGTCCAGCCAACGCCGCGGTGAGGCAGAGCCGGGAAAGGAGGAGAGCTCTGAGAGGAGCCGGGGCGGGTGCCTGCCCGCCTGCCTGCGCCCCCAGCCCGGCGCCGCTTCTCACATGCCGGGCACCTGGAAGCGGCAGTACCGCGACGTGCCATCGTGTGGCTAGCTGGCATTTGTGATTTTTACAGTTCTTTTCAAAGGCTGGGCTGGATATCGCCTTTTAAAGTCCGCGACAGTGTTTCAGTACGTTTTTATTACAAAATAAGGAGAGGTAGCGGAACTATGGGTCAGTAGTTGTGTATCTGAGTATGAAATACATCTCTCTCCTGCCTTGTTTATCTACATTCTTGTCAGAGCAACTACTTCCCACAGCCTGTGTATTTTTGGAAAAGGGGAATTTAGTTGGGTGGACTTTTAGAGCTCTTCTGTGATACTTCCAACTTGGTCACATAATTAATGGGAGACATTTGTTCTCCATTACGATTGAGCATGCTTCACCCCGGAGCGCTGCCAGCTCGGACCAGGGGAACAAGCTGAGCCAGAGGCTGCTGTGTGGCAGGACAGGGAGCAGTGCTGGAGTCATCTTGTGGTCTTGGTGGGGGTGGCTGTTGTGCTAAAGTGACTGTCGGGTGTAAAATGACAAAAAATTAACTATACCTGAAAAAACCTTCTTTAACGTTTTCAGCCAAAGTTTGGAAGCTACGGTATGATTGTATGCCGCTTCTATTTTTATTTCCGTAAAAATAAATAGGAGGATAGCTAACATTGTCAAGACATAGCTGATCTCTAGTTTACAAGGGGAAATCTTTTTGTACATCTGCTTTTATGTTTAATGAATCCAATCCATTTCAGCTTCTGGTATTGAATAACAAGTTACTGGCAATAACCCTCTCTTTCACAATACTAGTGGTCACATTGTATATTTAATTTCTGGTTTTTTCCTAAGAAAAAAAATAGTCTTAGAATGAAGGGTTGTTTCAGGAATCTATCTTAACCTCAAGTTAGTTACATTAGACAAGGGGCTTTCCACCACTTGAATGCTGGCATTCCCCTGGTCTGGGGGCGAGAATGTAGCATGAAATGAGTGTATACAGCTGTGATTAAATACCTAGGGGAGTTCTGAGCTGTGGTGCTGGGAAATGCAGATACCATATTGGGTATAATGAAGTGGCCTTAGAATCTGTGGTGGAAAAGCTGAAGCCAGAGCCTTTCGAAGAATAAAATTCAAAATAAATTAAATCTGTATTTTATTTTTTTAAATAATTTTTAAAAATCACATTACCATATTCCATCCTCCAATTTCATGTGAGATCCCACAGCTTCACACCTGGCTCCAATGGTCCACTTCACGTTTTACCCCAAATTGGTGGGCCAGGGTTTTACTCCATGACAAACTAGCGAAAGACACTAAGCATAGGACTGTCAGGTCTGTCTAGCTTTGTGTTTTGCCATGGTTTTACTTACTGTCCTTGAAGCTACTGGGCATACATTGCAGTATGCATCTGGTTTTCATGTCTGTTTGCTGTGGGTTCAGAGTGGTGTGGGATTAACTTTAAAGGAAAGTTGGATTCCTGTCTAACGTTCCTCCTATGTGTGCTTCTGTCAGGTCCATTCATTCTTTAATTTGCTAGACAATAAATGTTAGCTCCTATAGTTTCCCCTTAAGCTCTTGAGCGTAGTTCTCTAGTCCTTCTTAGCATCTCAGTAGTCTCCTGTTGCCACGTGGAGATGTCTTGCTTGAACATTTGTAGCTGTGATATTTCAGAAGAAATTTTACTGTACTTTGTCCAGTGATATTAACGTTGCTTTATCTTGACCAGAAATACCCTGCCTAAGAGTAGTTTGTCGGAATGTGTGGTACCATCTGAATCTTTTGCTGTACTGAAAGACAGCATCATGGTTTTACTAAGTATTAAATCTTTTGGATTAGCATTATAGGGTGATGTGGGTGGGGTAAGGAGCAAGGGTCTCTCACCAACCTACTGTTCCTCAGATTGCTCCCCAACACCAGCACAACACTTGCCTTCCTCCTCCACCAGTTCTCTCTGATCCTGTTTGCTTTTCTTCCTCCGACCCTCTCGCCCACGTGCACACACACGCAAACCAGCTTTGTTTCCCTAGAGAGGGTTAAGCGCAGCTGGTGGCAGCCCCTGGTTATGGGCACGGAGCCTGCAGAGGTAGCCCGCCGACCTGTGGGCCCGGGGACAGCGCAGAGGAAAGTAAGTGTGTGTTATCCAGGGCAGCAGAGTTGAGCCCAAGAGTAGTGTTGGGAACACCACAATAAAAACAATAGCACCTAATAATATGTTGTTGAAATCATGTTATCACTGTGGCGTGTTATTTGACGTGCTGCGTGCTAGGGCTGTGCTTTCTTTGTGACATGTGAATAAGACCTGTCAGGGTAGTCTGTTCTAACTTTACTGAATCCATATAATATTTATCCATGTATTATTGTGTTTTCTTCCTAAAGCTTAGCAAACTCTTGAGGCTAGACTGGCAATTGTCTTAATTGGCCAAATTATGTTTTCCTTCTTTTTTCGTGTAGGCAGTACATTTTCTTGTCTCCCAGGGAGGTGGTACCAAACCCGGTACAGTAGTTTGTTTTTTAATTCTAGCAATTGGATCTGCAGTTCATCATGACAGGTCTTCCAGAGTTCTTGATATGAGTCCAAATTAGTCCTCCTGATTTGCGTTCTGCTTCCGTTTACTTGTGGTATCTTTGGCCTCTCTAACTGGGCTTGACTTCTGGCGCATTTCACTTCATGCTGGTGTTTCTTGATCTGAGACTGTCGTTTCCTCTTTTGAGCTTTTTTTCCTGTCCCTTGAAAGCTCTCTGCTTATTCTACCTTTCCTTCTTTATTAGGTAATTCATCTCGCTGGGTCTGGAAACCTTCTTATGAATTCTCTTGTCACTTCGTTGGGTTACAAATTCTGCAGATATTCATATTGTAGTTTAAACATGTTCCAGACCTCCCCTGTGCTCACGTCCTCCAACTTTTCATCCCTGTTCATCTCACTAATGAGTTCCCTTAGTTTTTGAGAGTTGCCTTTTGAAATTGAAAACCTTAATTGCAGATTTAGTTGGGTTGCTCTACCATTTAATTTAAATAAAATCAATCATAAAGAATAAAGCTGGGATTATTCTTTCACGAACCTTTCTATAAGCAGAGATTTAGTTATCAGCTGCAAGTCTAAAATCCTGATAGTGCTAGTCAAATTGGTAAGTATACGGTGAAAAAATTGTTCAGTTGTGACATCCAGCAATAGATAGGACTGATTTATGGTAATTGTTCTTTGTATGTTCAAAATGTTATCTGTATGGTAATACTCTTGAAAAAAAGACCAAGTAGGTATTTCTTGGTAAGGAATTTACCTCTTAATGGTGTAATCTCACAAAAAGCCTATGCAGTGGTAAGCCAGGGTAGGAAAAATGGGGATATGTCAGGAGCATGGCTCTATTCTAGGAACCTGGAAAGGATCATCCTAGCATACTATTCTCCTTTCTTTGTTTACCTGTACACCCAGTTTGTCAGGTCTGGTGTTTTTAATCCTGTGCTTTGGTTATGCTTCTCTGCCTGATGTTTTTTTGCCTTGTTATTCCTCTTCTGCTTCATTGCTTTAACTATGCTAGGAAAGGGCCTCAACCATAATTTGCAGGCTCTCTCAGGGTTTGTTTAGAGCTGAATGGGGGACTAAACACTCTGGTGTTTTGTAGACTGGGAAGGATGCAAGAATTAAGTGACCACATGCCAGCAAGTGAACTGAGCTGAGCATGAAGTGCTTATTATTTTGAAAATGGAAAGGTCAGGATTGCAGGAGTGAGGGCTTAAGAAAATAAGTGCATCTCATTACTGCAAAACAAATGTGAAGTCCTGTAATTATTTGTAAAAGCCTTCTAGCATCCCTGTGAGGTAGCTAAGTATTACCCATGGAAGGAAGAACCAGGATGAAAGGGCTTAACTAAAATCAAGAGAGAAAACCTATTAATACATTGCAGTTATCTTGTTTCGCTGCTGCACTCGCCAGTAAGAATACCGTATTCCATTATTTTGTGAAAGGAACTTTAACAGTAACTTATGATACATGTTTTAAAAAATAAATTCATTCATGGTAAAGCTTACAAAATGAGGTCACTAGTTCTGGACAATAAACATTTTAAATGTGTTAATGCAAGCAAGCTTGTTCTCATTAATTGCATTTAAAAACAAGCTGGCATTAGTGTACTCTGACCATACAGAACGTTTTCTTTGGATGCCATTATAAATATTAAAATTACCTTGTTTCTATTTCAGGTGGTACTGTATTGCACTTACATGTGCATTAGATGATATTTGAATATTCAGTCTAATGCTGTATGCTTAGTAGTTGACTCCAATACTATATGTATTTAAAAAATTGTTTAGGAAGTCTTTTCAGATCATCCCTGTAAGTAGTCATTGACGCAATGCTTTCTGTAATATTGATATGGTTGAAATAAACTATTTAGTCAATATATACTGAGTTGATAAACATCCCTTAAATTACTTAGTCTGGTAATCTATTCAAGCTTCCATTAGCCGTGTGGTTTTGTTTGTTTCAGTGTAATTTTCATTATTATTCCTTGGAGATAAATTGTTATGGAGTTCCATGAAAGGAGGGGGCGATATATCAGAAAATTAGGTTCAGAAAATTGTTCCCAAAAAAGCCCCAAACAGAAAAATCAGATAGAAGGAAGATTTTTTTTTTCTTATCTTCTTTGTGCCCTTCTGCTGAAAAGTAATCCTGGGGCCTGAGCCGCTATTATCAAGAAAATAAGTTGTTAGCTACATTATATTCTTTTTGCTTGTTGTTGTTCTTTGCTAATTCTGAACTTGTTGTATTTAATCTATTTTGAACACAAGCTAGTAAAGTGAGAAAGCAAACCCAAGCTGCAGAGAGTATTTTAAAGCTTAGGCTCAGAGATGATGAGTTGAAAACTTGGCAGATCTCTAAAACAGCTATAAAAATTCCTGTATTTTTTTCAAGATACACTCATTTTCATGGATCATTGAGGTGCTTAAAAATGAAAATGCTGGGGTTTTTTCTCTTCCTGAGTACAGTTTGTTGTGGTTTTTTTTGTTTTCCATGGCACAGGATGGGACCAGTTTCAATAAAACTTGTATCAGGAAGGAGTGTTCAGGGACAGGTCATTTGCCATGCTGGGGTGGGTTTCTCTCCTGTTCCTCCAGATGCTCCCCAGAGCTCCTCTACTCTTAAAATACACAATGAAGGCCAGTAATGGGGAGGAGGGGGTGGCAGCAAGAGGCTTATTCTGTGGCTTGCAAGTTGGGTGTTTGCTTGGGATGTACAAAACCTGAGTTAAATTTTTGAACTGAGTTTGCAGAAGAAAACTGCTCGTTTCCTAACCAGTGGGGGCCTTTGCTGTCACTCACAAGGCAAACTTAGGAATTAATTGACTGTAGGCTTTGCTGTTGTTCTGCAACTCATCACAGCTTCCATTTTTGATGTTTCGCAAAATTAAAATGAGATATAGACTAAAAAAACCCATCTATTGTTAGATCTGGGTTTCAGTTCTGGTTTTATCATCACATGGCTGAACACAAGAACAATTTTAGAGATTATCAAGATCATAGAGCACGCATAAGATTAATTCGCAATGTAAGTGTGTTTGTGGACAGAATTAGTTTTTCCAACATGTGTAGCTGTAAGAGTCCATAGCTAAATCTTAATTTTAGTTCTTCATTAGATGTTACTTTTTCTCTCACTCAAGGTATTTCTTGTAAGTATGGAACTAGTGAGTTGATAATTAATTTTTACATTAATGAAAAAGGAAAAGCTTGTCTAAGAACCTACTGCACAACAAAAAATATCTGAAAATTTTGCAGTGCTTTTGAAGAATTGTTTTTTAATTTACTCTACTAAAAAGTGAATATTAGTGATAATATTTTGTTTTAATACTGAATAAAAAAAGTAGAATTCACATGCAGGTATAGAAAGCCAGGATAAATACATGTAGTACAGTAACCTTAAGCATCCCTTATAGCAAAACAATATACCTGCTGAAAAAGGGGAGTGAAGTGGGTTTAGATTACTTTGAATGCATCAATGATGAACATTTCTTACAGCACTCTTTGATAACTTCAATGTAGAAAATTAAGAAGGTGAATAATGTCCTGTTGACAACTAGATTTGTAACTGAAAAGCAAGGAGACGTTTTTGGACGAGGATGGAAAGACTCTGAACAGCACTAACTTTGCTGCAATGGAAAGGAAGGAAGAGGGTAATAACTAATGTTAAAAGCCTTTGGAAGGTTGTAAAGCCAGCTGTCCTAGTAGCAAGTTTGTGGGATAACATTGAGCAGAATTTGGTGGTTCAGTGATTACTTGTCATCAGTATCTTTGAGAAAACTTTAAGTATTCATACATCTTTGGAATTTTTTCATACTTAAACTCCTGTATTAAAGTAGGAACTTTATTTCTTAAGATTTATTTTCTACTGCTGCAGCACTTGCATCCTAATTACTGTGGGAAAGGTTGTGATGTTGTGAAACTTATTTTTTCTACTGATACCTCATTTTTATTCAAGTGAAAACATCTTTTTCTCTATGTGTGCTTTAGTAACGTAAATGTAATTGTCCATACTTAACGAAATGTGGGGAAGTGTTTATTCTCAAGGATACTAATTTAACGAAAGAGCAGGAAGGTGAAAATCAGTCTTCTGGTAAGCAGTCACTCAGTGAATTAATACAAAAAAGGTATGTTTTCAGTCCAGTCCCAAGTGGCAGGTATCTCCATGCTGAATGACTTGTGGATTGGCACTGTTTGCAGAGATCACTACTTGCATGGGCAATGAGGGTGGACCGGTTTTCTNCAGGCTTGTATTTTCTAGCACTTTCACCCCAGTTTAGGAAAGAATGCAAAACTCTCCTTGATACGAAATACTGAGTCCCCAAGGCTTCCCTCTGCAGCCATCACTGTCTGAAGAGGCCTGTGGATTTCAGACTCTGCATAACTAAGGGTTGCAGGCACTGCTGCTTAATGACCTCTGAAATAGAATTTTTTTCCTTACGAAATGTCGTACTGTATACTTATGATGTGTAAGAATTACTGGGCCATCGCTGAAACAAGAAATTTGATACGCTTGCTAACACATATTGCTATCTTAGTTCCTTGCTCTACAATATATTAAAGCACAAGTATATTGCTAGATGTGTTCCATAACAGTCCATGGAAATACTCATAGTATCTTGTTAGGCAAATTAATATACAACATACATTTGTGTATTAAAATAAATAACATTTCAGACTTAAGCTAATCATATTGCATTGGCAAAAGAAAGAAGCTGCTGTATATATGAAAGAATAATCCTTTTTTTTACTTAATGGTAGTAGCTGTTATTACAAAAAAAAAAAAAAAGTAGAAAGTGTCATTTGGGGAACAGAAAAAGATCCTGAGGATTTTTAACCTTAAATGCCAAAAGAAAAAAAAAAAATCCCAAAACCTAGCTTTCATTTTTTGAAATTGTTAAAATAAAGTAGTTTTTACTTTTCTGTCAAAATAAACAGGGAAGGTTGTTTTCTGTTGGATGAATCCCCCAAATATTTAAAGTTCAGGAACACGTATGACACATCATCTATCTTTCTTGATGCTGCAGGTCTTTCTAGCAAATATTTTTTCTCCAGTTTCTGTGTGATTGAATATTTACTATGGTCTTTTGTTAAGGTTTGATGTGTTGGTCAGTCCTATTTTGATGTATTTATTAGCGACTTTGCAATAACACGTAGGTGTGCACTTACAGACTCTGCAGATGATGTGGAGGTGGACGACATTGCTGAGGCTGGAAAGACTTCCAGCTCTACCAGGGGTGCGGGAGAATGGGATGAGATTATTACTGAGTAGTAGAAATGCAAAGGAATAGAGCAAAGTTATGGGGGATGAGTTGGAAACTCCTCAATTAGCTGTGTTGGATAAAAATAAAGAGAAGTGGGTTCTTTAGCTACTGGGAAGCTTGACGGTAAACTGTGAATGTGATTCAACTGTGACTGATGATTTTAGGTGCAGTAGGCATGTTATTTGCAGTAGAGACAGGGAAGCATCAATGTTACTTTAATAGGCTGTGTTAAGATCTCATTTTGAGCATATGGTCACCTGTGTTCACGTGGAGAAATGAAAACGGGAGTGATGCAAATGAGAGTGAGTGGGGTGGTCGAGCAGAGATCCTGTCTTGTAAGTGGCAGGAAAGGACTTGAGTGCATTTATCCTAGCAAAAGATGGGAAGGGATTTGATAACTATTATTTCACAAGGAAACATGAGGGAGAGACAAAAATTATAAAAGGTAAAGCACTATATAAGTATAAATAAATTTCTACAAGTAGATTCCAAATACATTGGGACTGGAAATTTGACTGACTTTCTAACCATTTGGGGAGTGGAGCTGTGGCATAAGCTTACAAGCACATCTTTGGAGACAGCAAACCTGAACTAGTTTTTCATTCTCCGCTTTAGGTTTATTAATTGTCGAGGTAAAAGCAGCCCTGGTCTGTGACTGAAGTTTTTCAGGTGCTTGTTGCTATCTGTCAGAGGTTGCAGGGAGGCTGAAACACTGATCTTTGTCATGCTTCATGTAGCACATTTACACTGAATGGATCCCATTCCTCAAAGTGTCTGGGGTGGCCTGTGGGAGCCTCTCTTCATCACTGGGTATTTCTTCTGCATTTCTCTCCCCATCCCCAAAGCATGAGTTTCTCCATGTAGGCGAAGGCAAGATATTGGGTGGGTTGTAATGAAAAACCTCAGATGCCTAGTTGGCGTGTCTCTTCGTCTTCTCATACTCATTGCTGGTTGAAATAATTTGCCTCGGTTTGGCCAGCATTGTTGAGGAGGAGTGAGAGGATTTGGATCATCTGAGTATTTTCACCAAGCAATTCTTCCATTCGTTCTTACTCTGATGAGCCATAATGTGCAGGATATTGAGAAACATTTAATGTGTAGCAGAAATGGTTGTCAGATGTAATCCTTTAAAATGTTGTGGACTGGTAGCTTATTAAAGAGAACTAGATTTATCTAGTCCAGTTCTGTGGTCATGTGCCTCTTCTGGTTTGAAGATGGCTTCTGTAAAGTACCATTATTTCTTGTGGCTTACCTGAAAAAATGAGGTGGAAGGAAATGAGGTAGTTTTCTAAATGCTGGTACTTCTCAGCAAACCTGCTTTTTCCATTGAATTACAAGTCCAGATATTAATTTGAATGTTTCAAAGATCTGTGTAAAAGATAATACTGTCTGCTCTCATATTAACTGCATATGCAGAAATTGTTATTAAGTTGTCAACTCTTATATTAGCACGTTATTTTGCATTTTCAGCCACTTTTTATAATGGAATATGTGTCTTCCAGAGTATACTACTGAATACATGTGAAAGATGCAAAATACATGCATTAAACTGTCAATTTTCCAATAAAATAATAGCATGCCTGAGGGTTGATATGAGTGGTATATACTTCAGTTACTATCTGAGCATTTACTTAATAATACAGTTTCATATAGTTTGTAGGTAGCTTGTATTTAAAAACTAAAAATCACTGCAATGTACTATTGTGTTGCATGAAACCGGAAAGAAAAAAACTAAAATGAATGGTGTTTATGCATTTTCCCTTTTTCCTTTCCCTGCCTTTTTGTATCAGGAGCTGCTGAAATGGGTTGTGGATTGAACAAACTGGAGAAGCATGATGAAAAACGGCCTGGTAATATCTATTCAACTTTGAAGAGGCCCCAGGTAGAAACCAAGATAGATGTTTGCTATGAATATCGGTTCCTGGACTTCACGACACTAAATGATAGTAAGTACACAGTATTTTTCTTTACATTTTTTTTTTTCTGTTCAAGTTAACATGTTAATTGCTCCATAATGGTTTTTGAATAGTGTGTATAATAATTAAGTTTTAAAAATGTCTTTAGTTTCTTTAAATGCCTTCTGTTCAGTCATAACGCTGACATGCAGAGATCTTACTGAGAATTTTCTGTAAATTTTTAATCTTAGAGCTAGTTGTAGGTTCTCAGTTTGGGTTCTTTGCCCCC
>WAAD01018862.1:33426-81284 GCA_013389945.1 Fregata magnificens
TTTTTTTTCCTTAATTTGCATTTTATCCAGGTTTCCTATGGTAAAGCAATTCAGGTCTGCCAGGTTATACTTTACTGCTCTTTTTTCTTCCTCCCTTCTGCTCCCTGTGCTCCTTCAAGAGCATTTTGAGAGCTTAAAGTTAGTGTTTTCAGTTTTGCTAACTTACCTTAAATAACTCTTAGGTAGTTACAAATACTTACAGGTGCACCCATGTGGGTGGAAACAGGATAGTGGGAGACACAGAATGCCTAAAACACCAAAGGGGTGAAGGTCCAGTCTTATGCAATTTTTACCTTTTTTTTTTCTATCTGAAATAGTCTTGCTTTAATTCATGTGACAATCCACAGATATTTCATTTCTTTCCTTCCTGATTGACATCAAGTATCTCTGCCAGTATTGCTCACACCGTCGCCTGTGCCCTCTTTCACTTCAAAATTAGCCTGTTCTACAAGCAATTACTCCTCACACCATTTGGAGATCTGAAGCTTGAGCAGAAGGCTGGGACCTGCTCCTTGCTATATATAAAACAGCTAGCTGGCAGGATGCCAGGTAGAACCTCTGTGCTTTTGCCCTGCAGTGTGCTGCTACTTCTCTTGTTTTGCAAGTCAGGTCAAAGGAAAAGCCAAAGCGGTACATCTCTCACTGTGTGAGACAGAGAGCTGCTGGTACGTCACTTGATGTGACACCTCTGGTGCAGTTCAGTGTGTTCAGCCCAGAGTAATATGAATTTGTTGGGTTTTTTAAAACTTGCTGCAAGTGAACTTGAACTTGGAAAAAAGGTGGAGGTTTGGAATAGGTGGTTGGACAGGAGTGCACTGCACTTACAACTGCAGTTACTGAGAGTACCAAACAAATGGGAGAGGAATTGTTTGCCTGTTTATGTATTGCAGTTGTTTCTGTGTTTATGTATTTTTATTGCAAAGTGAACTGTTTATGTCCTTGGATAGTTTGACAACTTTTACTGAGATGTACTGCAATGTACTGCACATTGTGTCATTAGTGAAAATGAATTAATATTGAGGACACACTCCTATGGGCTTTTCTGGGCTGCTCATCACTGTTCTGTCTGATTGACTCATAAGCTTTAGTGTGTGCATTCTCCTGATACCTCATGAAGTCTCATCTTTGTCACTGTGTGGAGGAAGAATCAGTACATGTGATAGCAATGTGACTTGCCTCAGGCACAGAGCAAAAAATTAAATCCAGACATTCCAAGTCTGACTGCATGGATAGGTTTGTTGTAAAGCATACTTGTATGTTTTTCTTACTCATCATAGATTGTTTTATTATGATTTTAGGAGGCATGGTTTTAAAGGGACTGTGAGTAGAAGTACTTTTATCAAATTCTTTGGTTTGCCAAAGAGTGTAAGCTATCCAGCTCCCACTGAGTTCTGCTTTGGCATGTTGTACCCCATCACTCCATTCTCTGAAGATGCCAGTGGACAGGCAGATGAGGAGGGAATGGAGCTGTTGCTCTTGCTCTTTTTCCTTAGTATCACCCATGACTATGTGCTCGCAGGATTGGCAGGGCAACAGCTTGTGGTTATGCAGCTCTGTCCCTATTCATGTCGTGGCTGTATGAAGGCTCATGTCCCACTACGTAGTGTTACGACACTCCAGGTTTTTCTCGATGGTGACAGCATCACTGGTTCATTTATATTTTTGCTCAGAAATAACCTCTGTAGGTAACCAGAGTTAATGATGAGTGTTTCACCTATGCCTGTGTGGATTCAGAGGCTTCTAAAAATGAAATGTTCACAGCTGTGTAAAAAGAGCATTTGGATTGTGAAGTCTGTCTTCTATGAACCTACTTTAGCCCTTTCAATGTGTATATATATCCTGACGTCATTTTTTCCACAGGTTTTCTGCTTCATTAGGTTTTTAGAATAAGCCGTGCTAAATTATGAGTGGCTGCAGAGTATTTTCTAGTATGCTTATTTTAGGCCTTATTTACAACACTAGTGAGCCTGGCTCTGAAGACAGGTACTCATTTTTCTCTGGGGCTTTTCTGTAACATTTACTGTTCTGATAACTGTATCTCTCACAAGTGTTTAATCTTAATGGTGAGAAGGATGTGATTATCTCAATGTTGCGAGTGGGAGCTAATGCACTGATTATTGCCAGAAGTTTTCCAAGTCCTTAGCATTTCTTCACGTGTTCCAAAAGCAGCTCTTGTTGACTTTAGACATAAATGTGGATGCTGGTCACATTTACAGTTAGGAACTGCGTGTACTCTCAAATCTGATATCCAGATAATCAGAGATCACTTCCAGAACGTGGTGTATTTATGTTTTAAGTGCAGTTTCACAGGCAGCTAGGTGGAGGTAAGTTTTCTGCAGCTGTATGCAGCTCCCCTCTCTTGCCTTCTATCAGCTCTGTGAATTGATTTAACTCATGGATCTGGCAGAAGGCTATGCAGTCTTTTTGTTTCTTTATTCTCTGCCAGATTGGTGTCTTGTGGAAGGGTCTGAAGAATGCTGGAGCTGGTAGAAGTGGTGGGAGTATGCTGTCAGGAAAAGAAAAAGGACCTTCTTTAAATCAGCTCACACTCTTATGAACTCATTCCCTTAGCATCACCCTGTTGAAAACAGGGATAAAATACTGTCCTGCTGGTCATTTCTCTGCTTTGTTAGCCAGAAACTTAACTTTTCTTGCTTGCTGTCTTTGGTTACTGTTTACCTTCTGACATACACAGCTGAAGGAATGTAAGGAAATATGCTTCTTTATTATACATTTTTATTCATTTCCAAACTTGAGCCTTGCTCTGCACTGATGCAGATGTCCAATGGAAAATAGTGTTTGATCATTTATTTAAGTACTGTATAAATAATGCATAGATGCAAAAGACAGAATTAAGGTTGCAAGTGTAACCTTCATTCTGACGTTTCCCAATGCTACAGAATTGACGTACTTGGAAGTAAAGCATCTAGAGAAAGATTTCACAAGCTTTCAAGGAAAGCAGGCTATGAAGAACCGACCAGTTTCCATCGGGTGCCACAACACTGATAATCTGCATGGTTCTTCAGAATTAAAATGGTTAGATTTGCCACTGTCTTTTTACTTCTTGAGCAAGTGTGATGATTGATAGTAGCAAAGGGTTGTCATCTAGTGTAGATTGGCACTTGAGGAATAAGGAGCACTTTGCTAAGGCATTTCAAAACCTTGAGGTGGGTATGCTCGTTTTGAGTTGTTGGCTTTATAATGTCTGCTTATGAGCCTTACCTTTCTTGTTTCTGCTAAGATGGCATCTTCCAAGAAACCACAGTCTGTCTTCAGTGTTGTCCCTTGACAATGTCATCCTGTGCTCTATTCTTTAGTCATCTGTACTGTCCAAAGCTTGTGGGCTGCTGCTGTCCCTCAGGTGAAATCACACCGGATTTCACCTGAATTAAATTGATAAAATCATCACATTTTTTTACTTGTCAAGAAGACATTAATAGGTTTGTAAATTGGATGGCTCATTGCTGGGTCAGCAAAATGCCAGAGGAGGTGCAGAAGAAGAACAGGATCTTTCCCATGTTGGCAGCAGTGAGCTGCTAGGTTGCCCTGACTGCAACATGTAGCTTCATTCCTGATGTGCTCATCCACCTCCTGAACTCTGCCTGCCTTGCTGTCAGCTCATTCCTTCACTGAGTCAGTCTCACTCGTCACTGTACAGTCCAGTCCTGCATCACCTCCATCTTCAGCGAGTTTCTTCTGACAGGTTTCTACCCTCAGTCATTTCTTCTGCTGTTCCCCCTGAGCCATTTTGTCTCAGAGTCCTGAACTCCCAGTGGTGGCATGCAACGGGTGCAGGTAATGCCTCGGAGAGGGTGCACACTTTTTTAACAACTTACTCTCAGTAGCGTATCTGCAGTTTGAATGTTCTTCTAGCTCTCTGCTGGCTAATCCTCGCTTCAGAGTTGCTCAGCTGGCTGCCTTCTCACCGACTGTGAGACAACTCTAATGCTAAGTGGCAATGATTGAATTTTATAACAGTAAAAAAATTTGAGGACAGTAAAAGGCAGTAGCATTAGATTAATGTTGCAGCAAACCTTTTGCTACAAAGCCGGAAGAGACAAATTAGGGTCTGTGTGTACATACTTCAGGCCTTTACTGGAAAAAACCCACAAAAAAATTATATCACCCCCACCTCCCCCCTCCCTAAAGTAAAAAATTGTTGTTTATTTTGCATCCCTCTCTGTATAAATAAAAGGAGCTGAATAATGATCATCTTGTACCTCTCTTATCTCCAAGTTTTATTGGAAATAAGAGGTAAATGGTGAGCGAACCTGAGGAGGACGTGTGCTGACAAATGGAATAGCCTTGATTTAAAGCAACCATGTTTTCAACAATGACTCCATGGGGCAAGCTGGTTTGTTTTGTTTTGGTATTTCATTTGAAAGAGAAATATTTCAATAATCTGCATTCCTTTCCTGCTCTTATCTAATCTACTTATTTTGGAAAACTTCCCTTGTAAGGACAGGTCGTACAGAAACTGAGCTCTCCTTCTTCATCCTTTATTTCTTTTCTTCCACCTCTTTTCAGTTATGATGACCTTCTGAGAGAAACCTGGAATCTGATAGTTGTTTATCTCTTCCCTTCTCAGAATAGTGTAGAGTTTTTTGGTATTTTGTTTTTTGTTGGCTTTTTTCTTTTTTTAACTGACTTGATTGGATTTTTTTTTTCTTTTGCTTTGCTTTACATTCCTATTGTAATTCATTGGCCTGATGAGTTACAACAGGTTTTGGCCTTGAATAAAGTTGGCATGAAACATATGCTAGCCATGTGATGAGAATGAAATGGGGGTATAAATTTTTTTAAATGGGGAAAGGCTATACTCTGAACAAGCCGTTTGTGCTATAAAACCACTAAAATCCAGATGTTTTGACTGACGGAATGAAAAATAGCAATACTTCACATGTCCCAAAGAAGTTCTTAAGTTATAATGTGAATACAAGGGCATGTGGTTTTTATCCTTATTGTCAAGAATTTGTCTCTCTAGTAAAAAAAGGCAAAATTAAGAAAATTATTTAAACGTAAGGTTATTAGTTACATTTCAACATTTCCAATATTTTTTTTCCTAAGTGTTGTATGTGTAGTTGTATAAGGACATGTATTTTACTAGGACAATAGTCCTAGTATAACAAATCTACTACATGCAAAAAATGTTCTGATTTGAGGCATTTTTTTATATGTATCTGTATATATATTTATGTGTATAAAATTTGAAAGTGTATCTATCTTTCAAGTTCTGACAAGCTGCTGGATACTATACAATAATGTTTTGGAACTAGTTATACTGCTCAAAAAACATTTGTTACAATCTTATTACTACTGCTATGGCTGGGCTTTTGATTGATTTTTTTTTTTTTTAAATTGCTTTTTTTTTCCCTAATAAAGACACAAATAATGTGTTAATAAACCTTTATAAAAGACATAATTATTATATTACAATCAATAGTTAAAGAAACATTTTAGTATGGACATATTCTTAATTTGGGATTAAATTTCAGTTGTATGTAGGCTTAAATTAATAAAACCCCCTCAGTTTTCCCCTCAGAGGGGGGAAAGAAGTCGTCTTAATTGAAACTTGGAAGTGTCGTGCACTGGAAAGTGTGGGAGTTGAGGATAGAGAAGGCATTTTTCCTATAGAATATGTATGCATTTTTTATCAGGAAATTCTGTTTGCTACAGAACGTAGTATTTGTTTTTTACTTCACTGCTTACCATCTCTTCCTATTGGTAATTTCTATATTACATTAAGCAGTTATTTGTGCCTGGTTTCTGCTTTCTGTTTCTCTTCACCCTTCACTTAAAAAAACCCAAAAAAACATAACAAAACCAAACCAAAACAAAAAAAACCCCCAAACAAACAACAAAACCAAAACAAAAACAACCCACCCCAAACAAAAAAACCAATGACAACAAAAAACCCCCACCCAAACAAAAAACCCCCAATTCTCTGAGCAAGTGGCTGTATGTCTGAAAAAAGAACAAACCTTGCAACCCTGCATTTGCAGGTGTTGTTATTTGATTTAAGACTAGTAAAAGCAATTGTTTCCCCATTGGTGAAGTTATTTAATTTCCTGTTTTCATTTCTGTAAGCAAAAGAACACAAATGAAATTAACATTCGAGTTTTTTATTTCCAGTTGACCAGGTCTGTTACCACCATTTTGTCCTCAGGAGTGATGAAATAAAATTAGCAAGGCAAAATATTGTTAGGTTATTGATGTGATGTGATAGCTTGAACCAGGCTCTGTGTAGATCGTGTACAACAGACTAAAACATTGCTTCAGAGGAGATTAGTATGTAACAGGTTCACAGCAGTAAGATGATGAGCAGAAGAGGCATAGCCCAGATTCTCCCAATGCTTCCCCTTCGTTTAAGCTTTGTCCATGTGCATATCCTATTCAACTTAGCTTGATTATATGCACTTCAAAATATGCACATGATAAAAAGAATCAGCATAAGGGGTTTGCTAGAGATCTGGGCTTCAGTCCTCTCCATTAATGCAGACATGACGAAATGAATTTTTTTGGCTTGTCTTAGTATTTTGTTTCAAGTGAATTACAGTCTGTAGTAATATGTAACCCTTCAGGACTTGCCACTGTAAGTCACAGCAAAATGAAACATTCATGCTGTAGCAGTCTATAAAACTTATTTGTGTATCTTGGGAAACTTGCAATTTGACATAAAAGGAGCATTCCATATGTTAGTACTTTAATAAATGCAATAAATTACATCATAAATGTAATTGCTTTAAAGAATTGTTAGGAATAATTTGAACTTCTTTACCATGGTTGGCTTTTTAATAAAGATGCATAACTGGAGTAAAATCTGTTAGACGTGTTCTAGTTTCTACATACAAGCTTTGTTTTCCATCATTATTGTATATACATCCTTGTTATGGTAGACTGCATGCGTACATTCTCTCTTCTATATGTATAAGCGTATCTGTATCTGTACATCAATAATATGTGTGTAATATATACACACATGAATGTATTGTATATGCGTTTATATTATTGAGAGGGGTAATTCATGAGGATATGAACATTCAATCTTTTACGTTTTGCTTTATGGCTGCACTGTACAACAGAAAGTACAAAGAGCTTTAGATAAAGTCATATCATGACTGTGACAGAACCGGGAATAGGTCCTGGGCAGTCCAGTGCTCTAGCAGCTAGATCATGGCGTTCAAAACACCCTTCTTACTGAATCTAAAGCAAGAAGCTGGTCAATATTGTGAATTAAATTTCCTAGCCCATATCTTAACAGTTAACCTGCAAAAAAGCTGTACCTTTCACATACTTTTAAATGGAAAAGAAAAAAAATTGTTGGTATTGCCTGTCTCCTCAAGATCCAGCTGAACTGTGGCACTGCTCTTTTGTGTTAGAATAATACATTGTAGGCTAGGTGGAAGCTTAGATACAATATGATATGTGTCTTAGAAGTCTCAAATATGTTAAAGAGCACACATATGTTGTGTTTTGGAACAGTATTTTCAACTTGTGATTGGAAACATAGTTTTCTTTTTAGATGCTTTTATGGAATCTCACCCCCAATATATCTAGCAATGTAACAGCCACTTTTTTTACATGGATTCTGCATATGTAGTTGCACAATGGATGTGTGCAAATGAAAAATGGACTAGGGTGGGAAGGAACATCTGCAGGATGTTTTCTATGTATGCGTGTTGCACATTGTGAAAAAACATGGGTGCTGCAATAGTCATGTTTGTGCTGACTTCCCTAGTCTGTACCCATTCTTAAACTGAAGAATGGGTAGCTATAACACTCCATTCTTACCGTGCAGTCATTGATTGTATCTACTGTGTTAGCTGAAGCTTCTTCTTAATGTAGTTATTGAATTCTTACAAGAGGTGCATACCATACATCAAACATACATTAATGTTGTAATTCACTTGCATCATGGAAGAATAGTTACAGATCTGTCTAAAAAGAGCTCTGAACTTCCAAGAAACTTTTTCTTTCTATCACCAACTCAGGAATTGCACGTGATCTTTCTGAGTGGCCCTGTCTTTTCTTTTGCCTCTAGCTTTGCACACTTTTCCAGTCTTCATGTTGTTTTCATCCTCCCAATGCTGTTCAAGAGCCAAGGAGCTGGACTTGGCAGTCTGCAAGGCTGGTAGGCAGGCATTTCTGATGGAATGGTGAAATTCTTCAAGCCACAGAGGCCTAATCCTGTTTTCTCAGAATCAGAACTTCCCCTGTGTTTAACGGGAACAGGAGATCACACAGTGGCTTGTAACTTTGAATAATAAATGCCTCATGGGAGAGAAGTGATTAGGAGCCATCTCTGTACTAGTCTGCTTAGTCTTTTTCCAACTTGTTACTACAAATTCCTTGACATCAGCCACATAAAAGATGATATACAAAATTTATGCAATATTTTAATTTTCATGGAGTTCTTAATCTTTTACTTTGTAAATAAGTGTTGTTGTTTGGCTAAAATCTCATGCAAATGAAAGGTTTAGAATTGGTTAATCCTGAGTGGAGGATATTCCCTTTGAGAGAAAATGGTAATTGTTGGTGTCAGCTGCTCTTGGCTGTGAGAAGTCACTTTTCTTAATCATACTGAAAAGAGAACACTGAGTAGATGTACCTCGATTGTGTGGGATTTTTTCTGTTTGCTTTTATTTTTCTAATCTTCCTGTATGAAGAATAAAGAGTCTCTATTGTGATGGAAACAGTGTGGACATTTAGCTATTTCACGGAACCTATAACAGTGTCTTGGTAGGTCAGACCCAAGGGTCCACATAGCTCAGCACTGGCTGGTATCGGGCTATGCATATCTTAAGCCAGTAATGTGGTGCAAGAGGAGTAGACAGCCAGGTTGGACCAGTTGCTTTTGGGGAGTTTACACTGCATTAAATGCATTTTGAGGGTTTTACTTCGGACAAGAGTTAGTGTCCTCCTGTACACTGAACATCCCACTACATGTGGCTCAGAGCAACCTGAAGGAAAAATATCTGACAAATGTTTGCTTTCTGGCTTCCAGGCCCTTCTGGGAGCTACTTTAGGAGGTGCCATTTTGTCCCAATGTCTGTCTCACACAGATGACTGTAGCTTGTCATTGCCTCTGCCAGTGATGCTTGTAAAGAGATTTTACATGCAAAAACAAGTCTAACTTCTGTTCCTACTTCTGTTCCTGTTCCTGGTTAGCTTTCTCTTCCTGCTTTTTCATATGTGCTACCATTGCACCTACTGCCTGATGAGTTCTCCTGACTTTTTTGCCACTGGCCAAACAAAGATGGAGTTGAGGATGGAATGATGAGCATCCTCCTCTAGCTGTGGCAGCTACTGTGTGAGCACACCCCAGGTGAGCTGACTTCCTCCTGCTTCCTCCCTACTTTTGTCTGAGGAGGAAGACATGGGCTGTGCTTTACTTCCTTGAGTTTTCAGTCTTCTGTGTGCTCTGCCCTAGATCACTGGAGGGTACTATGGGTGTGGGACACAAGGTTGGACTGGTAGGGCTACTGGTTGCCTCTCTGCGCTGAGGATAGCGTGGTGGGTTGGAACTTGCTTGTTATTATATATATATATATGCTTGCTTGTTGTTATAACCTACTGCCATGACTTTGCCATCACTGGATGAAATTTTGGGACTCCAAACCTGCTCTCACAGGTGTGGCTGTCACTCTGTGGAGTCCCATGATTGCAATACCTATTGGTCAGTGGCTAACCAGTTTGGGGAGGGAGGGCAAAATTTGCAGTGAGCAAAGTCATGATCAAGGTCTGCAATGCCATCCTCCAAACACTGTTCCAAACACTGCCCTTCCAGAGAGGCACCGCAGAGCTGAGTGTCTGTAAGTGAGGAGATTCACTTTTCTCCTGGTGGTGTTTCACCAGTTATCCCTTTTAGGTGGGCATACTTTGTCTCTTCCCTGACTCTCGATGCCTGTTTTGACTTTTTCTTCCTGTCGGCAGATGCCTTTGGCTGCTGGTTCAATGGCCCTCAGGAAACCTAACGGACTTAGTTCTTCGCTAAGGAAAAGCATAGCTGAAAAGTAGTGGCAGCACACCATGCAGGAAAAGGGAGGGTTGAGGGTGAATCTTGTGCCCTCCTCTTCTGAGAAGTGACAAAGGAGGGAAAACTGACAAAGGGAAGAGTAATAAAGTCTGTCCTTCTGCTCCCCTGGCTTGGGAAGGAGAGACTTTTAAAGACAAGGAAGGGGTATAGTACAGGCTGATTAAGTCCTGCAGTATGGAGATCAGCTCTCCCCTATTCTCAACAAGGAAACATGCATCTCTCCCTGGGAAGCATCTGTTCCTTCCCTGCTTGCTTTTTAGCTTGCAGAAGAAATGGCCTGCCAGTCCTGTTCCTAGGCTTTTGGCTGAAGTACCCCGTTCAGAGCAGGACCGTGCCCTGTCAGCTGCTTGATAGGCTGTCAACACTCAGCTGACATGTCAGCTCACATGAAGCTCCAAAGGGTCTTCATAGCCAGAATCCTTCAATCCTAGAAACTGCCTCCACACTCCTTCCCACAAAAAAAAAACCAGCAATGAAGATGTCTGTCAGCCTTGTGATGAGCTATAACATCCCTAGCCCAGGCTCCCTGCCATAGCTTTCCTGCTGCTGTACCCCAGAAAACGTGGGCGCTTTAGGCTTCTTGCTAAAAAAGTGTAGTGGAAGGCACAGCTGCAGCTAAACAGCAATGGATCAGCAGGAGAGTTCAAATAACACCTTTGCCAGCTTTATTCTTGGAGAAGACCAACATGGCCCAAAAGTTATAAGGAAGTGAAAAGTAAAGGAGGGAAAGTGGCATTTGGAACTTCTGGGGCAGGGACAAAGATAGGGAAAAAGGGTGATGGGGTGCTGATATGGCCTGTACCAGAAACATTCCCCAGTGGACCGGCACATCCGGAGGATTAACTGGAACAAAAAGTAAAACAGCAGAGCCCACCTTGGGGATCTGGCACTGCACCTACAGTCATGGGGGGAACATGAGAGGTATGTGCCCTGTCTGCAGGCTGCCTGCTGAAATGAGGAGAAAATGCAAGCCTCTACCCAACATTCCTCCAGTGAACAACCCCCTCCCCCTGCCCCAATACAGTGTGACTCATCCATGCAGAGGATCGCACGCAGCTGAGAGGAGTTCCAGGAGCAGGACTGTCTTGCTGCTGCTGCTCCCATAAGGGGATATGGGACCAGGTGACTTCATGAGTGCAGAAGGGAAGGGAAGGGCACTGCCCTGTTGGCCTTTTGCCACCTATTGCTATGTCTTCCAGAGAGGCAGAACCACCCTGCCCTGGACGCATGCTGTTGTAGGTCATGGGCATGGAGACCCCAAACATTGTGTGTAGTGCCATTGCTGTGATGTCAGCCACTGTGTTCCCCTGTGTTTGGACAGGAAAGGGGCTTCACAGCAGCATCTGTCTGTGTCTGGAAGCCTAAGAGGGCTGTGTTAGTGTGACACTTCATATGCTCTGCTCACTTTGTTGGCAGGATAGATGTGAGCACTCATGCACCGTGGGAAGAGGAGACAAGGTCTTCAGAAAGGAGGGAGCATCAAGAGAAGGAAGAGCAGATAAAATAGGGAAAGAATATCAAGGAACAGGAGGAGCTGAACACACAAACTGAAAAACCTTGAGGGTGATGGGTAACAGTAAAAATGGAGGGACAGATATCATTTGCCTTGTTAAGCAGGAAAAGAGGAGGAAAAGAGGAGGAAAAGAGTGGCATTGCATGAGTTTTCAGAGTTTTGGGAGCCTTCCATTGCCAGAGGTGTGCCTTTTTGTTGTGTTGATAACAATGAAGCCCAGCAGGGACTGCGGCTGTCATTCTGACAAGATTTGCTATCGAGTTCTGCCTGAATAAAACCCATGGTATCATGCACGGGCAGGCACATGGTCTTGTACTGAAGAAGACAACTTACATTTCTGGGTTCAGATCCCTTTTGGGTCTTTCATGACAACCTGTTTTGGTTTTTGAATCAAAGTGACATGAAAAACCTCCCCCGAGTGTGTTAGACATTTCATTACTGAACAGGGAAACGTTACTTTAAACCTTAAAGTGCTATAATTTCTGGGAAAGATCAACATTCGATTTAAATTTTATCTGAAAAATAACCTGAGAACACTTAGGTAGTTTAAATCTATCATGTCTGTTGTGCATGGAAACTTCAGGATTTCTCATTTTCTTTGCCCAGTTCTGTGAATAGGTAGAATTGTTGCTTTAGCAATAAGTATAATTGTGACTGCAATTTAAATTAAGGTTATGAATATTGTACTCAGCAAAATAATGTAGTTTGAAAACCTGAATGATTGTGTCTCAAGTATTAACTGTTCTTCAGGTTAGTCTTCTTATGGCATTTGCATGGGTTTTGTGTGTGAATGCCTGACCTGCATTTTCTTTACCTTGACTTTGTATAGAGAGCGGCATTGATCCCGTGTCCGTGATAGTGCATTATCTACATGAGACCTGTGTTTCTGTTTTGTTTTTGAGTGCCTGTATGTATGTGCACAAGTGACAGGTAGCCTAATAAGTGTTCGGTCTGCACAAGATGTAAACGTACTGCCGAGCAAAATCTCAAATTGGGCTTGGTATAATGCGCCTTTTTGCATTAGGTCTCATTTTAGTGCTGCATTCCAGGTGCTTCTGACAGCTGCTTGCTGGTTCATGGCCAGTCTGCAGCAATTTCAGAACTCTTTAATGTAATTTCTTGGTGAAATACTGTTTGAACATTACTGTCTTACAGCCATAACATATTACAAAGCTGATAATGATTGATCCAGGCCTCCAGATTGTGGCCTTCTCTTTAAGTGATGAGGCAGTCTGGAAAAATGTTCATGGCTCATGTGGAGGACAAGAACTTACTAGCACTTGCTGAGCACTGTGCTGGTCTTACTTCCAGCTCCCAAGCTAGCTCCTTTGGCACTTGTTCAGGTATCTTAGCAAAACCCTGGCATGTATTGTATATTTTTGCCCTGTATGTTAAACACTAAACACAAGTCTCAGTGACTTGGTGGTTTCATCTTATTGCAGTCATACAAATAAGTGATATCCTGGACTTAAGAGGAGTCCAGGTGACATAATTACTGTATGAAATTGCAACTTGCTTTCTGTGATATAACTTGCTCACCCAGCAAACTCTTGATTTGTGTGCAGTCATGCTCTTGCAAATGATTTGATGCTTGTGACACGTTGTGCTATATGATAAACTTAGGATCAGCAGCAGTGTGAGGGGGTTTCCCACATATGAGGTAGCATATGAGAAATTTCAGCTGAGTCCAATGCTTACTTGGCTGCCGTAGCTAACTGGTATGGCTCTTACTGGTAAATGGTAACCCATGCTTTGTGATAAGGTCTTGTACAGGAACTGCAAGTTTAAGGCCAATTGGTTTTTGCAAACCCTGCTTGTTTCATATAAATGGAGCTCTGTTTAGCTGAAATTGTAAAGAACTCTCAGCTTCCTTCCTTTCCTTCTCCACCCAAATAATCATCCTCTCAACTTGAGACTTGCACTGATTAGCTACAGATTCTTCTTGAAAGAAACAGTTCTTGCAAGGGGAAGAGAATCTCATTAAGCCTTTGCTGTGAGCTGCAGCTCTTGATCAACACACAAAAGCCAAGCTTGACAGTCATCAGGTGAGTCAAGAACTGCGAAAATATTAACTGTCTCTGTTAAGCAGTCATCAGTTGAAAGAGTTCATCTCAGTCTGATAATAGAGGCTTTCGCGTACTATGTAGCACATAAAAAATTAAAGACATCAAGGATATGAGAAGTCCTAAAGATGCCATGTGTTTCCAAATGAATTGATAAAAGGCCTTAAATCTGAAAGAGAATGAGGTATGAGGCTTAGAAATAAATAGATGGAAATCTGAGAAAGTTAGAGGTAAGCCAAGACATGGTTACTGGTAAAATATAAATAAACAGCAGTCCACTGCTGTAGTTCCTCGGTTGCTAAGCCCTCTATTGGTGTTCTTTTATTTGAACAATTGTGTCCTGAATTTCTTAATGACAACTGATATAAGAATTGACAAATAGTGCTAAATTGCATGGGTTAATTCACTAGTAATTATTGTACAGATTATTAGTAAGCAAAAAAAATAACATCATCTTTTATCTCAAATCACAAAACAAAAGAACGAAAAGAGAGTGACAGAATAAATGGTCTTTTGTTAAGTTATTGTCTCATAAAGTTTGGAACTGTGTCAGAATCGCTTTTTTGTTTTGTTTTGTTTTTGTTGTTTATTTACTAAGGAATGCTCAGCTCAGATGCAGCATCTGTCTTTCTCTGCAGTCCTTCTTCTACCCGATTTTTCCAGCTGGGTTGAATGCCTTGATGAAGCCTTTCAAATGATCAAATAGATAAAATTGTACATATTCTGTGGGATTATTTTCATTGTTCTTCACCACATGTTCACTGAATAAAATACTTTATAATTGTAAGACTTTGTTGTCAAGCTGCATTCTTACACTACTTGTCAGCCTTGTTGTTTGTTTAGTTTTTCAATTATAGTAAATTTTGGGGAAAAATTGGTCTGCTCATCAACCGATACTTCCAGGGAACCCTTCCAGAACCATTGGTAGAAACTCAGACTGTTTTATCAGTGATGTTTCATTATTAGCCAGTAGCAGGTCTGGCTGTTCTTGACCTAAAAGGACTTAGAAATGATTCTCTGTTTTGCAGAAACGCTTGGGAATGGAGAAAAGTGAAAGTGTCTTGAATATGGGCTGTCATATGATTAGAAGTTAGAGCCACGTGAGGCTGCTTGTGACCTCTCTTTGGATTGCGTTATTAGGAACAGTGAGAAAACAGTATTAGCCAAGGCATAGAGGCACTGTGCTTTGTTTCACGGGTTTCTTCCTGAGGTATTGCCTGTGCTAGCAGTGGCTGACAAGAATAATAGTGAACAGTTCTGTTGTATGCTGGCTGTGAATATGTATCATCATACACCACTGTGCCACCTATAAAGTTTATTTTATATTTCTTGTAAAGGGAGCTAAGAAGTTGACCTGTTTATTTGCTTCTGTATTTTATTATTTAATCAGTAAGAATGTGTATTTATGAAACAAATTTTTTGATGACACTAACCCGAAAGGGATCCCATCCAGGGGGTAAGGAAGGGCTCAGATCTTAAGATTGTCTGCATAATGCTTTTTAATTACCACCTTCATACCATGAAAGAATTCTGTCCCTGTTGGACAGGACATCTGTTACATCTTTATTGCACATACTTACTACTTTGGGATTAGATTATAATAACTTCATTAACTCATTCCTTGGTAGCTTTGAAGGTAAGGTGTCTGTGTTTCTTGCCTTTTAATTTCCAATAAATGTTTTAGATGCAGCACTTTCTCTGACAGAACTACACTGAGAAGTAAAGATAAAATGATGCCTTCTCATAAACGTGGAGAAATAGTCTGCTACTCTTTGCAAACAAAATTGGAACAACAGGCATTTTATTGCAAAATAAAAAATAAAAAAAAAGTTATAATTTGACTTTGGTCGTTCCATTCTAATGATGCTTGAATTTGTGGCCATTTTCCCATGACCCATATTAAACAATAGATTTGCATGCTGTCAGTATTACTGTGTGGGAATTCTTCACTTGAAAACAGAAACTGGCCACATTTTTCTGAAACAAGGGAGTAGGAGTTCAAATTCTGGAGAGTGACAGGAAAATTTGCTCTAAGCAAAAAAAGCAGTGTTTTTTGCCAAGAAAAACTTTTCTCTTTAGTAAATCCATCACCCATGCTCTAGCAGACTTGCTTAAAAAAACAAAACAGTACTTTTGGGAAGTGCTTTGTTAACTTTTAACAGCCTTTTCCACTACTCTTTGGCTTTCTATCAAGAGTTCTTGCCAAGTTGAAGTGATGTGGTGTGTTTGGCAGCGACATACCTCTTTTAGGTGCCAGTGGTGAACTATTGCTTGCTAGTCATTTTCAATATTCTGTGAAAGCCTTATCGCTGTTAAATACAGTTAGAGGTGTTACAGAAGGCAATATCCCATAGTACCTTTTGCAGGATTTTCTTTTCAGGTCCTTATTTTTGAAGGATTTTTTTTTTCAGAGGGTTTGGAGGTGGTAGTGGGATGGGTTTTTCTGGTTTTTTTTCTGAACTGGTTTCCTAGGGAAATGAGAGTTTAAAAAGGCTCACAGTCTGTCTGTTTCATTCCTCCAAAGAGTTATAACCGGACAATTTCAAACCAATTTGCTAGAAAGTTTTAAAGACAATTAGGCTGCTCCTAATTTTGTGAAAGCTGGCAGTTGGGTAGAAGACAGAGACCTGCATTGATCAGCGAAGGGTGAAGAGATCTAAGCCACGCGCACTCTCCTCGGTGACAGGTCACTGGCCAGCAAGCCAGTGCATTGCTCCAACATAGCCACAGAATCGCTGTTTCTCATCAGTTTGAGGAATCCAAGGGGTGGGAAGAAAAGAGAAGAAGGGAAATTTGAGGCTGTGGCAGCCGTGAGGTTGGAGAACAAAAAAGCCTCATCAGTGGGAATCACTCTTCATTAGCTATGCTAGTGGAAAAAAATTGAGTAGGAATTTGTATAATAGCACTATATATAGTGATACAGGGAGCAAAAAGTCAGCAAAACGTGTTTTATCTAGTACTGATTTTAATCAGATCTTTAACCACCTTTGTGTACTAATAGAGCTGGCAAATCCAATAACGTATTGACTGTAAAGTAGGTCCTTTTTGGTATAGCTGTAACTCTCACTTGCCTCATTTCTAAAGGATGTAATTGCCTAATTTGTTGCAAAGTAACTGATCCATTTGGTGGTTCTAGCTTTATGTCTTCCAGAATTAGTTTATGTGGTCATTCTAAAAATCATAGATGGGGTAAATCATGGCTCTTCCACATCCCAAATTAATTGGGAACTGTTGGGGAAATTGCTTGATAGGGATTACTGCCACCCTGTATTTTCATACATTCCCATTCAAATCTTCGCACATTAAGTATATCATTGGAGAGAGGGTTTTCTGTGACAGTTTTAAACGGTGAGGATTTGGATCACAAAATCTTCTTCTTCAGGCCTGTTTTGCTGCAAATATCAGAAAAGCTTTAGTTCAAACTGGATTGCTTCCTTCGATGCTATGGGGTAGCTGAGATCTCCAGGTACAGCTCAAGGGTGGCATTAAGAGCAAGTCTTGTGAGTGTGGTACAAGGTCTGCTGCGACAGTAAAGTTTAAATTCTGCTTGTGTACAGACACAGACTCTTCACATGAAATTCACGTATCCTAACAGAGGTATTCTTACAATTTGCAATGTTGGGAATATATTCCCATTATCAATATAGCTGAACAAAAAGTAGAAGTGTGGGGCAGGAGAGCCGAGAGGAATGGTAAATACTTCCTGGAGAATGTTTTGCATTAGGTTTTTCATTGCAGTTCCCCAAGCAGGCCTAACGACTGGAAACGAAGACAGATCTAATTTACTTTTTATTCCTTTTTAAAATTTGGAGTTTTCCTGGAAAGTTAAATGGATCAGTTTTGTTTTTGTTTATAATCTAACAGCTGTTGTGTGTCCTGGGTCTTGTATAGGTGCCCATGGAAGTGTTTGTCTTAGGATCACTACACGGTACTGTGTTTAAAAAAAAAAAAAAAAATCCAAATGCATTATATCTCCCTTTCCTCTCAATTTCTGAATTTACCTGCCTCTGAATATCTCCTGTTTATATTGAATTTCATCATATAGCATTCTCTTACCCAATTTTCTTTTTCAAACATAACCAAACCTGGGGCCAAAATCTAATTCAGAATATACCTTCAAGTAACACTGCTTGCTTAGTTATACAATGCATGTTACATTTTTGGCTGCTTTAACATTTATTTATTTTTGCCAGTAAAGCTGAAAACAATTTAACAGATACTTATGAAAAATTACATGGTTTCCTGAATAGGGGAATTTGATTTAAAGGCTCACCAAAAGAACACTGAAAAGTTACACTTTATGTTCTCTTCCAAATGAAAAACGCGCATAATTTGGAAATGTCTACTCTTTATCTAAAAATTAAAATATTTCACGCCAGGAAAAAGGTAAAAAGATGAAAGTCACTATGATACTTTACTTATTCTAATTTAAAATACTAAGTGTTTAGTATGTACCGCTTCCTTTTGAAGAAAAGGAATGTTATTGGTTGATGCAGTCAAGAAATGAGAACATCTGAAATAGGGTAATATATGAACTTTAGTGACAGGATTGGAAAAAAATCCATTTCTAGCTTTTAAAAAAATCAAACAAACTTGGCATACAGTATCATTGTAAATAAGACTTTACAAGAAAGATTGAAAACACCTATTAAAACAGAAGGGGAAAATGCATGTGAAACACTGGAGATTTAAAGTGAAAAGAAACAGAAACCAGCAGGTAACATCTGAATAAAGCCTTCAGCATTTATAAAGCTAACTGTCCTTTTCTGTATATATACTGCAAAGTGCTATGTATAAAATATATACAGGCATGACCTGCCAAGAGGATTTTGGTTTCCCTGGAGACTATCAGTTCTCTGTTGCACAGGTTGGCTTGGGGAATAAGAGCTATCTTGATAAATCCAAACCTTTCTTCCTGAGGTGATTGGATATGTCAGTGAATTTAGATCTTTGTGTTGAAGGCTGAATTTATAAAACGTGAATTTTAAAATGTTTTCTGTAATGTCCAGTTATTTCTCCTGGTGTGTACTTCTGCTATGCAATTATCTTGTGAATTGGGGAAAAAACCCCTTTATTGTAATACTTTGATGGCAGTTTTATCTTCTTGTTTGTCTGAGTTGCGCCTAGTCTTTGATTTGAATCACAATTTTCAGCGTATCATGAAAAATGTACATTAGATTGTAGTGCATGTATTCAGCCATAGTTACTACTGTTGACTTCTTTCTTCTCCCTTTTCCTTAAATGTTTTGAAGTCCTCTTGACATTTTTCAGTTTGGAAACGAGGCTTCGATCAGATTTATACTTACTTACTATCTCATGAATATGAAAAAAAATTCCTAATATAATGCATGCAACCTACTTTGTTCATCTGTGCTTGATTAAGAATAAAACCAGTAATCGCAAGGTTGTTCTCAGTTGTTTTGGATGGAAATATGTAGATGGATATATGAACCTTTCTGCTTTTTACCTCCTTGAAGAGTCAGCACATGCAGCTTTTTATTGACCATAGGACATAGTGATTTGGAAAGCTTAGAAACGCTGCAAATTCCATTTCAGAGGAGATTTTTCTCATCTAGCAAAGTATACCATAAAATGAATAAATTCTGCATAATTTGGAACTTAGTAAAGTAGGCAATTTTTGGTACTCTTCTGAGGATATTATCTGTGCTTTTTACAGTTCTTTTACTGTGGTCCAAGTTTGCTTGCTGTAAAATTAGCAAAGAATCCAATGTTACTTCTTTGTTATATTCTGCAGTTCTAAAATCTGAAATGAAAATTTGCCAGAAATATGGAAAAAACATCAAGGTGAAGAATAAAACAGAGAGGACCAGAGGAAAGGGAAAAGGAGGGGGTTATGCCAGGAAGAAAAGACACATATATATTAAAAAGTATAAGAGGGAGAGAATGAGAAGATTCTGTAGGCTGCGGGGTTAGCTGTGAAACTCGCTAGTGTTCATTAGTGTTGCTGCTAAGAAAAATGGCGAGCACATTAGTTAGGGAGCGGTCAAAGCAAAAAAGATGCATCAGCCCGCCAAATTTTATGATGCCACCAACTTCTAAGATATCAGAAGATGTCTTCAGGAAGTTTTACCTTCTTTTTCTCCTTGGGTAGCTCCTCCTTCCCTCCCTCTTGAAGTATTTGATTACTGGTTGTGAGAGGACATAACTTGCTGCACCACTGGTGGAAGTGATGGGAAGTCCTAGTTCACTACTTGTGAAGCTGTTAAAATGAACGGCATTCAGTGTTTGACTTTGGCAGCCGAAGTATTGCCATCAGGAGGTTAATGTAGTGTCTAAAGGCTTTAGGGCAGGGAACTAGTACTTTTTTGGGGGTTGGAAATAAATGTGAATTAACATGCTAGCCCTTCCTGTAGTTCAGAATTAACCCCTTCTCTCCTCTGTAATGCAATGTAACACTTGCCTTTTGGAGCTTGTACAGATAACAAGTCTGTATGAATAAAATATTGCAACTTTGAACACTTTCTCCTTTTGGTTAGACATAATTGCAGTTTTCTTGAATTTGTGGAATGTAAATTATCTGTCTTTGTTGTCTCTGTGTTTGGTCTGCATCAATTTAGGAAGTAGAACCAAGCAGGAGGGAGGGACAAATAAAAAAATATCATTTCAAAGAGCTGCTCAAGTACAGAAGGGATAGGATTTGGTTCTTTTTTCTGTGCACAGTTTAAATGAGATGTCCCTCCCCTTTTTCATCTTCTTTCATTTTGCTTTTTGCACAGTCATTAACCCTTCTTGCATCTAGTAGGTGGTCTTAATTTTGCCCATTTTGCATAATTCTGCCCACAAGCTAATATACGTAAGCTGTGAGTCATTTAAGAAGTGCTTATCAATTTATTTAGGTAACTAAACTTCTGTTTAGTGATTGTTTTTTCATGTAGTGGAGGTGATAGCCTGGGTATTTCCTTTTTTCTGAAACACCAAAAATGGAACCATCCCATGTATAATCACATCGTGTTTGTGGCAAACATACCTAGTTCATAAGATATTTATCTTATGTTTGCAAGATACAGAAATGAAACTTTGACTGGACAACAAGCAAGATAACTCAAAGATGCAATGAGATTAGACAACATGATTAGATGAAGTTGTCTAATCTCATTGCAACTGTGACTTATCTTAGTACTTTCTCAATTTGACTAATGCGCATATCTACTATTTCCTAAAGGAAAGAAAAGAATGCTGGTGTATGTCTCTATGTCTGTATGTACATATACATATAAACACAAATATATGTATGCATACATATATATTCACACATATCTATATATGCATATTTATACACGTACTTTCAAAGGGTATATATGCAGTTTCACAGTCTTTCTGTGGTTTTTCCCCTCTCTACCTTCTTAAGATACGGTGCTTTGCTTTTGAATATTTTTAAGTTCCATTATTACATTTTCACTAAAAGTAAACACTAGGGGCTTATTGAACAGTCATCCTTAATTTAAAGTCCTGATTTCTCTTCCATATTTGTTCTTAATTTCTTTGATGGGGACATTTATTGTATTTGCCTTGAAGATTGAAAGAAAAACCACTGAGAATGTAATTTAGCATAACCAAAAAAGCAACGTGATATATTAACATCTAGTGTTTTGCCTCTGCCGATGGCCTGAACAGTAATGCACCTGGACTGCCTGTCTTGTCTTCAAAATTAAGGAACCTCTATATACACCTCATGGAAGCTCAAGCTCTATTAGAAAGGAAAAGAGACTATAGTACAGCTTGTATAGTTGTTACTCCAAAAGCTTGAGCTTTTAACTCATTAAATTCTATGATTAGTGTGTTTCAGGTAATTAAAGCTGTGCAATAGTCTCAGAAGCACCATACATTTTCTGCTAGGTTAGTCTTGCCACTTTAGCATTTGTTTGGTAGGTTTTAGTTCAGAAACAATTATTTGGAATTCACAAAACTTGCCAGAAATCTGTTTACTGCTTTGCGTTCTTTAAGTGACATTATTAGTGAGTTTGCCTTTATTTTCATTGGAAGTACTCCGATTCTCTCATAGGTTTTTGTTGTTTTCGTTGACAAACTATTAGTGGGTTAAATGAGGAAAGAATAGTTGTAGTTAAGTGAGAGTAACATGACTGCATTGTTTTGCCATGCAAGCAATTTGTGCTCCGTAAAAGAGAGTTCCTTAGTGTTTGTAACAAAGAATTAAAATTTGCAATAGATGCCTTAATATTTTTTTGTTTGAGATGGACACTGATTGGGAATAACTGTGTTCTCCCAGGATCAGTCAGTAAGGGTTTTGATAATATTCAAGTAACAGTTTGCTTTCTGCTCTCCAGAGTAACAAATTGGCCTTACCAAGCCTTAATAGTTGGAAAGGTTGATGATCTGGATTCCTTCAGCTGTTCCAAACCAACTGCTAAATAAGTCAGTGAAAAGTGCCTGAAAAACTTTCTTATTTGTAGTACAGAGAGGGGATCCTTTCCAGTCCGTGCTGCATCATTAGACAAAAGCCAACACTTCCCAATAGATTTTTACCCTGCACCTTCCTCTGGTTGAATTTTGATGTTCAGCTGCCTCTCTGCAAGGAGCTGCGGTAGCGTTCAGCCCTCAGAGCCTGCACAGATAAAACTGAGGACTTTGGCAAACCAAAAAGAGACCTGACAGGGTGGTCCTTCATTTAGCAGTCAGTGTTCAGCTTGCAGAAACTATCTGCTTGGAGCTGCACAGGTTTGTTTGTGTATCCTAATTGTTGTGAGTGTGTGCCTTCTGTCACTGTGGTTGTACCTTCCAACAAGAAATTAGAGTTCCAGTAATACAGGTAATTCCAAAATGTCAAGTGGAGTGAAAATTCACAGAACCACTGAAAAATTGCTGCTTGTTTAACCACTTTGGTCATGTAAAACATTAATGCATTACTTTTATTTAAATTTCTGAACGTTATCCAAATGAAAAACTTTGCTGCATTTGACATGTTCCTGTGAAATGTTTTAATGTAGGTGAAACTGCATCTTCTGACAGTGAACTTTCTAGTTAAATTTTTTTAACTGGCCCCAATGCCAAGACAATGTTTTGCTCTACTAGAACTTAAGTCTACTGGAGATTTGATTTCTTTAAATTAAATTAAAGTTGCTGGAAAGGAGTTAATATTAAATTAAGAAAGAGCAGTCCTCATACTAAATAACGGAAGTGTGCTTGCTTTGGTATTCTACAACATGATCAGGGCTGTTAGAAACAATCATAAACATGCTCAGGAAGTGCCCTGTGTGAAATCATGGGAAATTTTGAGGACTTGGGCCAGGTTTATGCGTTTGCTCATACATGTGCTCGTTGATATACTCTCTTTCCACATTATTGTCTCCATTCGTTGTTGCTATTTAGTTTCCTGCCAGCAGACATGCAATTACGACTACCTTGGTGGGATGCGTGAAGCACAACAGAGCGAGCTAATGCCATTTTCCACGAGGTGGTCGCTAAAGGCAGGAGGTAAATAGCCAGATCTATTATAAAGCCCTGCAGGATGTCAGTGGATGGTGTTAGGGTAATGGCTGTATTACCACATGACCATAATTTTGCTTGTACCTTGTTTTCATCTTACATGCTCATTGCTAGATCCATTAAGGACTGTAGATGCTAACACCTGGCTACTATTGAGATTCTTTCAGGTGGTCTCCTACGTGCTCTGCAGAGTACAGGAGGGAGATTGGGGTGCTTAGAAGGACAGCAGCAAAAAATTCATGCTGGGTAGGGAGCTGCGTGGAAGTAGCGAGTAGGAGTGACTAAGTGTGTAGTGTGCCTGGATGTTTGCTCCTTTCTAGCTCACAGGCACAACACTGCTTAGGGGCAACTACCTGCCTTTGAGCCCACAGTGGGGAGAGGGAGAGCTGCACTGTGGTTGCCCTTGCGGCCCTTCTGTTGGCCGCCTTCCTCTTCTGAGGACTCCATAGGCCTTGCGCTCTCCTGAGGAGGAGACGTGAGGACATCGTCCTTCCCGTGAGTCACCTGGAGGAGCTGTAGCTTTGCAGAAGGGCCTGCAAAGTTTGCGGTGCTGTAAGGAGGAGGTACAAGGAGGAGCACGAGTGACTCCGTAGCTTGCTGGCTCTGGGTGCCTCAAATGGGAATGGCTCACAGGAACGACCATGGGCTTGGGAACAGCCTCATCCTGCGCTTTGAAGAAGAAAACAGTTATGGCTGTATTTCTTGAAGGGCCTGAGCCTGCTGATGTGTTTTAGGCCTGATTGAATAGGAGTATTGTGCTTGCGGCTACCAGGGAACTGAGTTGCTGCATCGCTTAATAGTCTGGGTCTGGTGAGTTTGCTGGTCTTCCTTTTTTTGTTTCAGATCCCACCACCACATTTTGGGCATGTATTGGTGGAAAGGACTTTCTTCTGTACCTGGTATAGACAGAGAGCGCATATGATCTATGTACACACCAATTTGATCTTTGGTTGTTTTAATGCAAAGGAAAAAGCCTTGCTTGATGTTTCATAATAAATTGAGGAACATTACTTTTGAAAGTGCAGATGAACGTGAAAACTTTAAAAGGAAACTGAAACTAGTTAAAAGGAGTCCCAGTATTTTTGTGGAACATTTTCATGTGTAATGTGAACTGTCATTAAGGGCTCCATCAATCTTTAACAGCTGTGACTGGAATAAGAGCATAAAAGCTTAATTGGGAAGACATGTTAAAAAATGAAGACCAAAAAATCCCAAAGTTTAATTTGTTTTGTTGGAGTAAGCAAACTAAGTAAACATCTAACACAGGATAATAGAAATTTAGAGTAGAACTGTGTGCTTGTGCTTTTAAATAAAGTCTTAAGGATAAGCACTGAGAAACTGACCTAAATTTGACCCTGAATTTGACTATTTCAGTAAAGAGAAATTAAATAAGTGCCATTTTGGCATTTAACATTTTATTTTTCCTGGAGCATAGCTATCATTCAAGTAGAAAGAAATTAAAAACCAATAAAGTTTGTTTTAGCTTTGTCATAAACATAACTAGCAGGAAGGGAAAATTACTGCTTATGAAATAGAATAGAGTTAAAATAATCTGATTGTTGAGTATATATATTATATAAAGATGTACTGTAGTTGATGCTTGTGTTTATTAAGCATGGGCTAATAGATGAATCCATGCCTTATCTTATAAAGCATAATATACCTTTCTTATTTAAAAGTGTTGGGTTATAGCATCTCAAAGGTACCCAAATCTATTGCTTTAATATAGAAAAATTAGCCTACTTGTAGACAGTTGCTGTAACTGTCTTTTCTCTTAATATTAGATCAGGATACATCTACCTCTTTAACATGGACCATAGAGCAATTGTCAGAGGTCACTGAGATGCTTCAGTTTGAGGCTGGTCGGTGGCTGTTTGATCTCTGTGGTAGCAGCCCTGGATGATCCATTGGGAGGGAAAGCGGAGCTCCCTAACACAGGAGGAACCAGTTCTCCTCAATACCTGTCTCCCCAGCCATATTTCTCAGCCTGCTCTCAGTCCCTCAGGATCCTTGTGGCAGACTGCACCACCTTCCTCTGTGTCCCATAAATTGCTTTTTGGAGCTGCAGAGATGACTCCTTTCAAATATGCATGACTCAGCCTGTAGATTTTTATGTCAACTCAATCCTTTTATTGATTTTTCTGTGGCGAGATGGGAACAGTGTGAGTGTTTGGTCACGTTTTTCCATTAGCAGCAAAGAATGCATGAGTCTCTAGACCCAGGAAAGCCACCTTACAAATATCAGTTGTGTAACACAAACTTTCTTTTCTTTTTGAAGGATCTCTAAGCTGTAGTTTCCTCTATGTATCCAAGCATTGCTGGAAGCGTTTTCAGCTTCAGTTATCAGTCCGGCAGCAAACTAATTTGCCTGGTAATTGGTTCCAAAAGCAGCCAGCACTGCTATTTCTACTTTCAGCCTTAGCAAAACTGAAAAACACAGCATTTGTCATTTACAAGTTTCTTGCACACTTGTCTAGATGTAGACAGAATAAATAAAGGAATCTTTTGAGGTCAGGTTGTGAAGTGCAACAATACATATGGAAACATGGAGCAGAATATAAAACTTAGAGCTAACTGCATTTCAAGAGCAACATGGAGGCTGCTAAAATAATTCAGCTTTATCCTGTGGCAAAATAGAGGCTTATAATAAGCACTGGAGTTACACATGATTTTATTTGGTTTTTTATTTGCTCTTTTACATTACACAAGTCCCTGTTGTATACAATTTTGATTTTCCTTTTTCTTTTGAAAGTGGCATGATTAGAATTCTCTTTAACAACTAAACCAAAAGCTTTAATGGATTTTATCTGAAGTTGTGTTAAGGTTTTCTGAAAATGTTAGCATTTTTCTAAGGTAAAGTAAGGGAAGACTAGATCAACAACTGGTTTCATAAATTAGGCGTTTTCAAGTAGGTTGAACCTACAGGTATGCACCTTAGAGGAATTAGCTGAAGAAATAATTGAAATCTTATCATTTAAGTTTGAAGACTGTTGAATGATGAATGTGACTCTTCAGGAAAGTGTGATGTCCTTTTGCAACCTACTTTTAAAGAGAGCTGTATGATTGTTAGCCTAACTTAAAGCCCACAAAGATGCTGGAACAAGTAACTTATTTATAAAATATCCAGAGGATGATGAGTAGCAGGGATTTCTGGGGATGGATTTGCATCACACGAACCAGTCTGTCTGTGGGAGAGTAACAAGAATGCACAGCACAGGCCTGTAGACCCAGGAAACTCATGTAGACCTTGTGTGCATCAGTTGTGTAACAGGAACTGTCTTTTCTTTTTGAAGGTTCTCTAGTCTAAGGAGAAATTAGCAGTAGTTCAGCATCAAACCGAAAACATCTATTGACTGTAGGGCTTAAAATACTTCTGTCCAGAGTCTGTTAAAATTCACTGTTTTCATTAACTATTCCAGCAATAGACTGCTGAGTATGTTTATTGAGGTTTGCCAATCTAAGTGCTGTTTGCACTGTGGAGGTCAGAATCCAGAATGGCCCTTGAAAACTGAAAGAAAAAACCCCTAAAATTCACTAAGGGCAGGGACATTTGGCCACTGTTAGTTGTGGGGAAAAGAATTTCATTTTTTTGCCCCAAATGATGTAAGCTGACATGGGATATATAATAAGCGTGAAGGAGGTTTTCCATTCTACAAAGCAGTGATGAGGCTTGTGCTGAATCACTGTGGTGAGACTTAGGTACTTTACTTGAAGAAAGATGAGGATCAATTGAAGAGAATCAAGAGAGATTCATCAAAAATTATTTAGAAATCTAGAAAACACAAGGGAACAGGAAACGTTGAAAGGACTGAGTTTATACAGTCTAAAGAAGGTAAGATTAAGGCATGATGGATATTAGGAATTGTAAAATGCTGATGCAGAAAAGAAATATTCTAGTAAGGAAGTAGCAATATTGAATTTCAGAGAGGGAAATCTAGGCCAGGTACTAGGAAAAGGTTTTGAATAGTAAGAATAGAGAAGTACTGAAACATGACTTACGGGGCTTGTGGAATCTCAATTACTAAAGGTTTTTAAAAATAGATGAGAAAAACTGTGAGAAATAGCTAAACTAGAACTGATCCTGCCTCTAGGTAATAGGATGGACTAGCTGGATGATCCCTCACAGCTCTCTTTTCTATTACCTTTCTTTTTTAATCATCAAGTGTACGTCCCAGGGCTCCAATTACATGTGTTTTCACACTTTCCCCTGTGTTTAGCTTTTAGGAGGAAGCAATCACTCTCCCATGTTAATGACTAAACTTTCTACTAGTTTTACCAAGGCATCCTCAGAAGAATCCAGTTACTAGGTTCATATGCAAGATAAGCATCAGTTTTCATAGATGATTGTTAAAAATTGGAGCACCGTTAGCAGAATTAACATTACTGAATAGTGTTTAGCCATTCCATTATATTCAAGTAAAACCCTCATTTAGAAAGGTACTCCGGCTTTCATATTCTTTTCATTAATTAAACTATTTGCTATGTAGACTAAAATCTTTGGAGTCCCTGAGCCACAAGAGGGGAAAAAGTAGTTCTAACATCTGGGTTTCTTTCCCCATTTTGATCCCCAGTAAGGTCCAGTAAGTAACAGTTGATTTTATTATTTATTATGCATTATTCATTGGGGCATCTCTTTTTATGACTCTGAAGTGATTTGTATGCTGTTGTAGAAGGTAGAGCCCCATTGTCTGTCAATGTACATGTTGCTTGGATTTCTCATTTTATTTGCAAAAATAATAAAAATTCTGCATCTTATAGTTCTTCATCAAAAAGTTCCATTATCCTCTTCTGGAACATGGTCTTATATGAAGAAAAAGCATACCAAGCACAGCTATTCTATTATTATTTAAATTATTCCTCTGTATTATTGGTTTTGAATATTTATTAGTTTTTTGATAACCTCTTTCATTATTCATAAAGGGTAGCCACACAGTTTGATGAAAAAGCGATACAATGAAACCTTATTTTGCATAGCTGGCGTCTTTCACACAAACTGTTCTCCAGTGCTTTTTTTTAACAAAGGCCTGCAAGGTGCTGGGAACCTCCATCGTGTTTCTTGCAACATCCCCTCCCCATTGGTTTCAGTGGGAGGGGAAACCATTCAGCACCTCAGCACCCTATATGCTCTAGCATGGTCAGGGATGAAATAATAAATCTCCCCCAAGAGAGATAGATGGAAATGAAGAGGCAAAGGTCAGGAAAGAAAGATGTCTTTTCATATAAGATATGAAAAACGTGAAGAATTACTGATGTAGAGAGAAAGAGAATGGAAGAGGTTTTTAGGTGATTTATGGGATTTTCTTTTGAAGCCCACAGGACTCCAAGGAAACAAGGGCAATTGCTGTACTGACTGCAGTATCTGCGTGTATGTCGAGTATCTGACAGGTCTCAGCATCAAATGCTTCACAGGAAGGCCTAAAACCCCACAGTAAGCAGATTGGGGAAGGATTATTTTCATGCACTAGGTCTCGTTCTCATCTCTAACATGTATAGGTTTGCATAAACCCTGAGGTATAAGGTTTAGTGTCTATTCTAAAAGGTTTCTCATCACTACAGGTATGCATTGCTCTTAGCATTCTTGTTATCAGTATACTTACAATGTACTCTTTAGACATATTGGTAGATATTTGGTCTCAACAACATTTTGCATCAGTGATCTCTTGGTCTGATAATACAGCTTTTGTGTGGATGGATGCTTCTGTTTATTGCTTTTGAATTTGACATGTTCTACCTTCATTGACTATCCTCTTTCTCTTGTTTTGTATTTTTGACTCATGGCTCGCTCTCCTCAACTTGCATTACTGTGACAACTACTAAAACTTAGAATATCTTTTGACCGACTGCCTTGTTTTTATTAAATCCTCCACTTTATCTCAGCCAGAGTATGTAGTGAATTTGGCATTTTAATGTCTCTGACTTCTTGTTTAATTGCACCAGTCTCTTGTGTGATCCAAGTCCTTTGCCAAGACAGCCTGCTTAAAATCTGAAATACAAAATGGGCCTCAGGAAAGGTCAATTTTTGTGTTAATGTTGTAGATCAGTGTGAAGCTTGCTTGACTCTGAAGAGCCTGGGTTTTAAAAAACATGATAGTCCGGTGTAGGATTATTGACCAATTTCTTTTTGTTGCCAGCTGAGCTGCCAGGATCATCTGCAATCAAGCTCTCGTCTTTGCGTGATCTTCCAGCTCAGCTGCAAGAATTGTACCAGCAGGGCTTCGTCTTGGCTGCTGTCCACCCTTTTGTGCAACCAACTGATGAAAAAGAGAAAACTCCCCAGGAACAAATCTTCAGGGCTGTGCTTATCAAGAAAACAGAAAGGTAAAGCACTTCCAGTGAACTGAGATGAAAATAGACAATGTGATTTCCTGCTGAGTTTTGACCTACATCAGGAAATTATAGCAGAGTTTACTGTGCAAGACTTGATTTTTTTTTTTTTTTTTTCTGTGGGCTTGAATAGGCTTAACATGTTCTTCATGTTTACAATTCATCTGCAGTTTGGCAGACGACTTGGAGAATAACAAGTTGAAATATGCTCTGTATTTTGGGATGTGTTGTCATGAGAGGCAAACAAACAAGCCCTATGCCTGACAATTTGTGAGGATGATCCCATTGGTACCCTTTAAAAATTTATTAGATTAAATTTAGACAGAAGAAATGTTTGCTTAGAAAAGGCATATTTTGTGTTCAGACAGTTACAGTTAATGCAATTAATTTGAGAACTGTAGTACTAATAAATACTTTTTAAATTTATCTGTAGGCTTTAGGCCCTTCTTTCCTCTAAACAATACAAGTTCTTTTAATTTTTCAATCGGTGCAAACTCTTTGAATAAAAAGACGACTCTCCTGCTTTGTTCAGTCTCTTAAAATGTATTAAGAATATTTTACATAATCAAAGTCTGAAGATGAATAAACAAACAGGAATACTGTTCTTTTATGTTTTGATCTGATTTTTAAAAAAAACAGTGGAATGTGCTGTTAAGTAGTCCAGAAGGAAATTGAAATCTGAATACTTAAAACAAATATATATATGATTTTTAGTGATTTTAATGATTTAAAACATAACTTAACATTGTCTGACCACCCACAACTCTGCAGCTCCCTGTGTTGTTGCAGCCGTTCTGTGCAGTTTTCCTACATTAGTTGCATTCCCCAGTCTGCCCCTTTTTACAGTGACCTGTACAGAGAGCTGGGGGATAGGTAAACCTCATTCACCGATCCTAGTCCCTCTCTTTGTGCTGATGCTTGAAGGAAAGGATGTAACTGTTTTAGACACCTCTTTAAAGTAAAACCACCATTCAGTTTGCTACAGCCTGGTAATCAATTGGGATCAATTACAGACAGGGTCGAACTGCAGTCTGTGACCTAAGGAAAAAGTTTGGTGTTTCATTACCAAATATATGTAGGCATTAGGTGTCACAGGCAATTTTAGCTTCTGAAATAACTCTCAATTTACCTTGACTTGCTTTTAGTTTTATTAATACAGAACTTCATGCTGGCTTGCCTGATATTATTGTTTAAAGGGTTTCCAGTTTTTTGGTCAAAACACAAAATGTTTGGCTGAACAGTGGACTTCTTGAGTAATATTGGGCTGAGTTTGCCTGGTTTTGGGGCCTTGCTTTCCCTGCCTACAAAATACCCTGCTGCAAATAATGAAGGTATTTACATGCATGAGTTTGCAATGTTAAGTAAGCGCTTAAGCACTTCTGCTGGATGGGGGACCAAGGGTTCAGCATCTTCCAGAACTGAGCTGTGAAGACACATCAGGGAAAAGCAGCATCCTTCTCGGCAGAGTGACATGGTCTTCGCCAGAGCACTCCGTGTGTCGCTGCTGCCTCGTACCGTATCCAGTAGTTTACATCTGTGCAGAATGATTGTGAAAGAGTACAAAATCTTAATTGCCTACTCACTCACTTGGGTGCCAGTGTTTCACACACTTTAGACAGCTGTAAATGGCTGTACAGAATTGAAGACAGTAGAGAGTCTTGAACCAATTATATTTCCTTTTACATGCACACTCCATTTCTTTGCATTCCCCTATCTGTCATTTCTGACTGCCTAGGGAAGCGGAAGAGACTTGGTGCAGTGGGAAAAACCAGACAAGTACCAGAAAGGGAAATGGCATCAGTTTGGTGTTTCATGTAGTTTAAATGTTCCCAAGTTTGGTTGAGAGTATGGGAGAAGCTGCTTCCATAGTGTGTGGGCACAACGAATGTTTGCATTGCCAAGCACAATGAAGAGGGATGGGTGTTGCACAGATTTCAGATGACCATGGCCTGCACAGAGACCAGCTGTATTTGAACCGTGAGTTTATCCCATTCTGCTCATAGCTGGGGAGAAAAAATACGCAACAGTAGGAAAAAAAAGGCACACTTAATTTTTTTAATTAACCTTTCCCATTACACTGCTGATAAAGAATAAATTATACTTTTTTCACTGAGGACTATCCAGTCTCTGGCATCTGTAGGCTGTCTCTGTATAAAACAGTTGAACTCTTGGGTAGAAGTTAAGGATGCTTAGGATATTTGTTGATCAGATGAGTGTTTATTTCTGTTGTAAGATTTTAGGAGTATAAGTAGTCCAGCTACAGTTGTAGGATCACTAGTAACATCATTTATGCTCTGAAGTACAAAGTGGTCCGCTGCTGTTTTCTGTAACGGTGGTGCCAGGCGTTCATGGGGAGCCAAGGAGTCCTAAAAAGCTCGGTACCTTGATGTGGGGCCCACCCTCGGGCTTCCTGGGCACTTTCTGCAAAACACCAGAGGCTGTAGCTCCTTTCTTACTGCGGGTGTTTCACCACGGATGGCTCCAACACTATACACTTCATCTGTCAGTTGTCGGGCAGATACCAGGTGTGGTTTTTCACCTTGCTATTTTTGTTGCCTGAATGGAACAGAAATGAAGTTGTTGTATTAGTGCCTTTTTGGTACAGTAATGTCAATTCTGTGTATACAGAGACAGAACTGAACTCTTGAATTAGTCTTTAATCAGTGTTGCACCTTTATATGTCAGTTTTATGTTTTAAAATGAATACCGTTGACTCACATTTTGAGGGCTTAGTTTTATAGCACTGCATCTCCAAAGGTAGGAAGAGGCTATACTATCTGCAGCAGATGATGTGCCTCAGTTACTACAGGCTGCTGCTATCGCTGAGATTTGCAGTGCCTTAATTTGTTCAAGAATAAAATGGAAAAGGTAGTGCTTAGACATGTTATGCACTAAAACTCATGGAAAAAGTACCTATTAGCGTTATTCCTCCTATTTTGCCATTGTCCTGGAGTTTTAAAATACTCAGTGTGAATTTGCTATGTCATTGTACATTTAAGGTGACTTTTAAAGTCACTAAGATAGTTTTGTGTTTAATCTGTACTGGTATCTCTGTGGCTTCATTATCTTAGCTATCTAATAATTTCTGGTAAATAAGGAAGTAGGAGTCATTCCTGCTCTAGGACATTTGAGAAAATGCGTTCCTAATGTGTGGAAGCTGTAAATGTTGAAAAGCAAGGTTTATCCCTTGGAAATGTTAGGGAGAGTATGAAAGTAAAGGACGGATTTATTTTTTTAAATCAACAATACAGTTGTTTGTACTGCAAAAAGTGTCATGTTCAATTAAAGAAAGTGAAGTAAGTATAGTGGTGTTTAATTCTTTAGAGGCATTGGGCATGAAGGTAGTCTACCAAGTAGCTGAAGGACTCTGCCATTGCTCTCATTAAATTTAATATAATAAATTTAAATATTTCTGTAGCACCTAATTGCATTGTGCACACTAATCAGTTGATTGGAAGTGGTTTGGAAGTCAAGTAGAATAGAGTCAGATAGAGGAATAATAACTTTAATGGTCCTGTGTATACTTTCTCTTTCTCTCTCTAAATTTCAATGGACTTCTTAGTTAAAAAGCAATTGACTTTTACTGTCTGTGTCGAGTTCTGAGATAGTTGGGTTTCTCGGAGAAGGCATCTCGTAAAAAAATATGCAAAGAAAAATCTTCAAGCCCAGGTTTTTACAGTTTTTTTTGCATTGAATGCAGGGAAAGCTCCAGGTGTGAAATGTAGCCCCTGGCCTGCTGGTTTGCGTTGATGCACACTTGAGAAAAGCTGATTCACACTGATTTACACTTGAAGAAAAGAATCTCAGGAAAAGGGATATATGGTGGTACTCTGAAAAGTGCAAATGTGTGACAGTGTAACTCCTGGCGGAAGGGACAGGGGAAGGTTCCATGCATTTGGAAGGTTCTGGCTAACCAAGATAAGGAGAGTAGCACATATGTCGTTTACATTCCCTCAAGGAAAAGAGATTGTTAGTTCCTTGTGATTGTTAGTTCTTTGTGTGTGTTATAACCTTTCTCTCTTTGCCCTTTTTTTTCCATACTCGCTAGTTTTTAATGTAACAATCTCTTTTTAGGTGCCTTGTGCGTGTTACTATTTCAGACAGCTTGTGGCTGTTGCAGATAACCTGTTCCCTGCAAAGAAATCACAGTGTCAGCCCCTGAACAAAACTGTAACAAAACCATAGCACAAAGCTGCTTTAATTTTTTCCCAGCTCCCTGTAGTGTGAAACCCCTGTCTGGTATCTTAAAGTTTCAAAATTCAATGTCAATTAAAATGTTTTAATTTCCCTTTCTAAATATTGTGCACCAGAAGGCAAGTTCCATTCTCTTCCACTAGGAAAGTTACATGGTCCAGGCTCATGAACTGTCTGCTTACAATAGTTTTGATGTGTTTGCAGATGCTCCATTTCACCGCAGTAGAGTGAAGCAGGGGATATAAGTTTAATTCCGGAGAGGTCTTTCTCTCTGTTGTTCCATCTATGTCTTAGGACATACCCTTCTACAGGTTTTGCCTCCAATCAATAAAGCAATCAGCGGGGAAACATTGCCATGCAGAAGTAGACTAAATAGTATAATTTAAGAATAATTCTTTTGGAGTAGGCTTCTATGTTTGCCTCAGACAACTTTGCAGCTGTTTTCCCTTTCTGTAAAATAATGAGGTGTCAGGTGTTCCAGTGATTCACTTGATGAGATAATTCTGATTCTATTTCTATAATTTCCTTATATCCATTAATCCTGATGAAACGCAAACTTTCATGACTTGGCCAAAAATAGTTCTATTTATCTGCAAAGGAATTTGACAGACTGAGTTCAAAAGTTTAATAGTAAAACAGGATTTTTACAGTTTCTTTTTTTTACTGGTATGTAACGTTAATTCCAAGTGATTTCAATTAATGGCATCTTCTGAGCTATAGCTAAATTTTTGTGTCCTCTGTGTCACTTAAAGTCTGGATTTACAGAAGTTATAGAAAATGGATTTATAGAAAGTCTGGATTTATAGAAAATGTAAAGTAGCATGATGTAAATGCAAAGGATTGAAATGGCTTAAACATGCAACATGAAATGACTTAAACAAGACAGTAGTCATTGTGTTGTTCCTTTGATGCTATGTTTGCATTTCCAGTTGTCAGTGTCCACTTGGTATTTGCTTAATTGTGTTGACTGAAGGGGAAATGCTGATTTTTCACACCTAAAAGACCAACTCTTTCCCCCTGTCTTTTTCCAGTCATACTAAACTCCCTTTTTAATAGTAGTGAACAGCCCTTCCCATGAAAGAAAGGAAAACTGTATTATACCAAGGAACTGATGAAGTATGAAAAGACATAATTATGTTGGGAAGAAGCAGGAGCCCCTGGAAGCGTTATGTTTTGGGAAGTCTTGGTTTGGTCCTCTGGCATTTGGATTTGCACATTTGCCTTCCAAAGGCGAAGGAAAATGTCTCTAAAAACATCCAGGCAATTCATCAAATTTCTGATTCTTAGCTGTTTAAGACACCTTCTAGCCCCAAAAAGCTTTTTTTCTCTTCAAGGTTTTTTGATAGGCACTTGAAACAGGGAGTTCTTGCTCTGACTTCGTGTAGAATTCAGTGGAGAGAGCCTTGAGCCATGACTAGCGCCTCTGCCTGGCAAGCCTGTCTTTGAATTTCTGTGGATATTTCTTCATTTTCCATGTGAAAATTTTTCATGCCATCCTTGACCTTCAGTGGTACATCACTGTATAAAACATGCACAGCGGTCTCAAGCTTTCTTGGAGCATGCACTCTGCCACATAAGCTGCATCCCCCGCTCTGACGTCATTTGCAAACTTGAGAAGAGCACACCTTGTTCCCTCCTCCGTGTCATCGATGAAGATGTTAAACATGACAGGTCCCAGGTTGCAGACCCCTGGGTGGGGACTCCACTTGTCACTGGCCTCCAGACAGGGCATCACCATTAAGCATGGAACTGGTTTTTACTCATCTGGTTTTCCAGACTGTAGTACCCTAACTTGCATACAAGAATAGTGTGGGAGCCAGTGCCAAACCTCTTGCTAAAATTGCCATCAATGACAGCCACTGCGCTCCCTCCACTCATCCACAAATCCACTCGTTTTAACATGAGAGGCAATCAGGTTGGTCAAGTATGATTTACCCTTGCTACATCTACACTGACTGTTCCCAACTCTTTTCTCCTTCATGGGCCCTGAAATGTGCTATAAAAGATCTCTGCAGAAATACAGGAACTCCAGTCAAGGGCGTTTCACAATGATACAGACTGACAAAAAATATCAGTGATCTCCTCCAGTGCTTCTGTGCTTGCTTGAGTTCTTGAAAGCAGATACTTTGCACTGGTACAATGTATTTTTAATTTAAATGTAAATATGTGTGTGTGTATGTGTATCTATTTGGTTTTCATGTAGGATTTAGGCTTGAAGATGGCAAATGTCTGACTTTGCCTTCATGCGCATTAGGATCAAACACGTTTTGTGTGCAAAAGCAGTGTGTGTTGTTGCTCTCAGCAGGCTGATTTCAGCTTGCTGAAAAAATAATATTTATTCCATACCCAAGAGTCAACAGATATCTTCCTTTAGCTCAAGGGACAATGGCTTGAGTTTTTAAAGCTTGCTATTTGTTTCAAGTTCAAAGAAATACATATTTCCTCACAACAACTTTTAACATCGACCCAAAATAAATGTTCTTTCATCTGTATTCTCAAAATTATAGACACTGCACATTAAAGATGCCTATGTATCCATACATGCGTGAACTTTTCTCAAGAAACTCTATATGCTGTCATTAAAAAAAGTTTATAAATTTTACCAACAAATAATATATATTCCAGTGATAAGGTTTCCTATATAAGAAAATTCCTAGTAAAGAAAATGCTTGGGTAATAAAGTTAAAACAGTGTCACGTGGGTGAGAGTTGAGGTTGTTATGATACAGTATACCTGCTTTTATTTTTATAAAAAATGGTGTGTTTGTTGGGTGGGCATCCTAAAACCTATGGGTTTTTAATTGCTGCCTTTCTGGTTTTCAGATACACTAGTTTTGCTAGATTTTTAGCCTGGAATTATACAGATACCAACTGCTCATGTTAATCACCTTAATGTGGTTTTATTTTTTTGTAATGTAGATCAGTTTGTTATAAATGTACAGTTATATTTTAAACTGTAGAGCTGTTCCTATGTAATGGAAAATCTCAAAACTGCACCTATATTCCTAGCATCATCTTAATCAAATAGTCATTTTAGAGTGTCTGCGCAGCTTACAAGTGTGCTTTCGGCTTTCCGAATTCATGCGCATGGAGAACTTCAGGAAGATTAGGACCAAATGTTGGCTCCCTCATTTCCTTCTTGTATCTGAAAAGGATTGGAAATCCAGTTTGTAACAGACACCAAGTTGTCAGCTTTAATAGTTACTGTGTAAGTTACTGGTACTCTACAGCTGGTAATGGTTTATCTACCATGAAATGGTGCTTAACTGCAAACAGCTGTACAGGAAATGACAACCTACTGAAACAACCATTGTAAAATATTTTTGGCCAGTGAACTTCCAATTGTAAGTGCAAATCTTATTTATTCTATGTATTTTCTTCTTCTTTAGTGGCACTAGAAGTCCTATTTAGTATTCAAGATGCCACTCTTTTTAAGTCTGTGGTCCTCAGCCTTTTACGTGTCAGTAACACTTGAGGGTACCTTCTACCCCTGGCCCCAGTGGGCCTGCAAACGCCCTCCGTCTGCACAGCACCAGGTAGACTGAAATTCCCTCTCAGCTCTTTGCCACCCCCTGGTTAAGGTTGTCCATGGTGGTCACTGAGGGTACCTGGTGACAGAAATATCCTTCTTCAGGAAAATCAGTAAAGATAAACAAACAATGAGATATATAACAAAGGAAGAGAAACAAATGAAAGCCCAGGGTGTATAAGATACAGTGAAATTTTCTGTCAGTCTCCATGATTAACCAGTGGTTGTCCTCTCAGGGGGTGGTGGGCAGGAGACTACCCTTCCCCACTGCAGGTGAACTGATGGCATTGTTTGGACTGTCCCTTCTCTCTGTTCCCTCTCAGGTGTCACAAAATGCGTTATAGTGAGTACAGGGCGTTGTAATGAGTTGGGGTGTACCAGATTCTCTGGTTCATCTTACTCTCCAAGAAGGGTACAGCCTTACTGTATCCAGGTGCGCATTTTTCAAGGCTGGGCCATTTTTAATTAACCCAGGGATTTTTTATTAGGGGAACAAAGGTAATAAAGAAACCTTGAATGTTTGCAGACAATGAAGGGAGGAAGATTCAGTTTTCCAGCCTAAGAGGAGGAAGAGAAGAGGAAGAAATTGCTGACTGTACATCCAGAAGAAATGGAAGATCTTTCAGACTGTTGGGACTTACACATTTTTTGGACTAAACTGATCTCAGCATTTCTCTTTCTGTTTTGCTTTCTGTTGAGAAATATTTTATGATGGGGAAGTGGAAATTAACTTTACATAAAACCATTGCTTTAATTTTAAAATATTTTATACGTGAGACTGCCAGTAACTTCCTGTGCTATAAACCTGATAAGAGACTCCAGAGTGTGGATTATTGGGTTATTTCTTAAATGACTGACATCAGTCCTTCTTCAGAAGAGAACAGGGGAATGCAAGTGCAGGGACAAGACTGAAGTCAGGAGACCTGAGCTCTGCTTTTGACTTTTCCTCTGACTTCTCTGATCTTGATGGATGTGCATATTTTGGGGGCCCTAATTCATAGTCTCTAATGAAAGTGGTCCTGAAAGTGGGTCTAAATGTAGTCCCATTAAATGAATAAAACAAAAAATATGATAATTTCTGTTCAGTATAGAATTCACCTGTACCTATATTTAGCTATTTCTCTACAGCTATACTAATAATATTCAAGAGTTTAGAGACTTTTATGATATTTATAAAATACTTTGTGATTCATTTATGAAGCGCATTGTTTATTGTATAGAGGCTGGAAATAATTTCTTGCCCACCTGGATTTGCTCAGAAAGTTATTTTTGCGGTCTGTGAAATCCACAGCTATTTATTATTTTCATGTGACAAGCTATGGCTTTTGTTTTGTTTGTTTGTTTTTGACAGAGTAATAGGCTCTTAAATGTTTCCTAAAAAGGTGGAAACTACCAGTATAGACAAAGGCTTGCCTTTAACATATGTGGATGTATTTTACTTGAAAGCGTGGAAAAATACTTTTTGGTGATATAGAGTACTTCTGTTGGAAGACTTTAACTAAAGATTTTATGGCCTTTAGTAGGATCTGTTACGCGTGTTCTGTAAAATAATGTTCCTAACAGAGTGCAATGGTATTTGATACAATTTCTTTCATGAGCCCTAGTGCAGAGGTAGCTCTGAGACTCTTAGAGGAAGAATTCACTATCTCCTGTTTGCTTAAATATTTACAAGCAGCAAGTGTGTTTCAAAGTAAGTGCTTGTTAAAGGAGGAAAAATAAACAGGTCATTTTAAGCAGTTGCAGTAAGAACCACTGTATTTTTATGGATATAATCTGTATCTCAGATAACTTATACTCCTTTCAAAGAAGTTGGAAGTAGGTCCTCCAAAAACTGCACAAAATCAGAGTCCAGGGAGCTGTTGAGGAGGAGGAGAGGAATTAGGAGAGAGTCACTCAAGGGCAAACTTCCGTCTTCCTTATACCTGTGTATAAACCTCACCAATATAGGTTGAAAAGAGTTTGGTTTTACAGATAGTCAGTGGGTTTAAACATGAAAATGAGTATCTCATTCTTTTGGAGCTAGCAAGGTTTTATGTTTGTCACAGCGAGTCTTTACAGCAGCATCACGGTTCGCATGGAGACCTGAACACTATGTGAAGAACAGGCTTCAGTGAAAGAGTGGGCACAGGAAGGACTGTGCTTCTGGGTTGGTTCCATTTTTTGCTGTTCCTGGGCCTCATGTTAAATCCTAGAATCATAGAATGGTTTGGGTTGGAAGGGACTTTTAATGTCATCTAGTCCAACCCCCCTACAATGAGCAGGGACATCTTCAACTAGATCAGGTTCGCGAAAGTTTCCAGGGATGGGGCATCTACCACTTCTCTGGGCAACCTGTTCCAGTGTTTCACCACCCTCAACATAAAAAATTTCTTCCTTCTATCTAGCCTAAATCTACCCTCTTTTAGATTAAAACCATTACCCCTTATCCTGTGGCAACAGACCCTGCTAAAAAGTTTGTCCCCGACTTCCTTATAAGCCCCCTTTAAGTACTGAAAGGCTGCAATAAGGTCTCCCCAGTGCCTTCTGTTCTCCAGGCTGAACAACCCCAACTCTTTCAGCCTTTTTTTATAGGAGGTGTTCCATCCCTCTGATCATTTTTGTGGCCCTCCTCTGGACCCGCTCCAACAGGTCCATGTCTTTCCTGTGCTGAGGACTCCAGAGCTGGACACAGTACTCCAGGTGAGGTCTCACCAGAGCGGAGTAGAGGGGCAGAATCACCTCCCCTGACCTCCTGGCCACGCTTCTTTTGATGCAGCCCAGGATGGGGTTGGCTTTCTGGCCTGCAAGCGTACATTGCTAGCTCATGTCCAGCTTTTCATCACCAGTACCCCCAAGTCCTTCTCCTCAGGACTGCTCTCAATCCCTTCATCCCCCAGCCTGTATCGATATCAGGGGTTGCCCCGACCCAGGTGCAGGACCTTGCACTTGGCCTTGTTGAACCTCATGAGGTTCACATGGGCCCACTTCTCAAGCTTGTCCAGGTCCCTCCCATCCCTCAGGCGTGTCAACTGCACCACTCAGCTTGGTGTCGTCTGCATGTAAATAAGCATGGATGGTGTGGCACATACTTCATTTTTAGGATTTTGTATTTTAACTTTGAATTTGAGCTGTATTATTTCAAAGTCTCCAGGCTGGGAGTGTGGCTTCCTCAGCTAGGCTGGAAGGGGGCTGTGATGAGTGCGGTGGGTTGCCCCGGCAAGGGAAGCGTTTGGTGCTCACGTTTGTAGAGGCTTGGTGTTGTCCCCCCAAAAATGGGATTGGTTGTCTAAAAAGTACTTGGTCCCTGCTGCCAGTTCCTAGTAACCCACTTCTGGTTTGTTATATAACAACCAAAGCACTGGAGAATTGTGTTTGCTCTGTTTGATGTTGTATGGACTTAGCATTGCAATATGAAGTGGCAGTTTTGATGGTTTATTGATTGCTAGAGCATTAGAGAGCCCTGGCTCATACTTATTTCTCTCTGGAACATGGCTAGATAACATCAGGGCTACATTTCCAGTTAGTCATACTCAGATTTTAGGAAAAAAATGTAGATATAGCAGTATGTGCTCTAGCAGGGAGACTTTCTTAAGTTTGTTTTTATGTTCTTGAATTCATTGAGTTCATCTGTGGTGTAAAATCTGCACAGAATAGATTATCCTATTTAGGACTTTATCTAGAAGAGCAAAAATGATTGTCTGCAGTTCATGTGTTGTCCCTCACAAAACGATTTTTATTTTCCTTGACAAAGTTGTTCTTTGCTTCTTAAATTAATTTCTGTACGTCTGTTACAGAGGAGTAGTGGTGGAACACTTTTAGTCCCCCAATAATGATTTCTGTAAATCCTATGAAGATGTTTGGAGAGTTTCCATGGACACCAATGTTTTGTTAAAATTTTTGTCTGGAGTCAAGAACAGAATGGGACCACAAGTTATGAGAAGAACCTAGAAAGGAGGGGAAAAACAAGTAGGGAAAGGGCTTCAGTGTTCCCAAACCATAGTCTGGCACTGCCTGTCCCATGTGTAAGTGAGATAAGAGAAATGAAGTGAGAGTATAGCCTGTGTGAAAGTGGGAGGATCAAGTACAAAAATATAATGTCATGTGATGCTTCAGAAAATTTCTGCAGTATTGCCTAGGAAACACACTGCCAGTTTGCAATCAGCAGCCTACGTATCTCGTGGCTCTGAGTAGCTGTTAGCATCTCGGGAAAGCCCCTGGGACCATCTGTAGCTGAAGCGTGTTTTACATGTCACACAATATCAGTCCCCAGAACAGGGCTTTTACACAGCCTTGCTTTTGCAAGTATGGCAAGCCTGCAGAGCCCTTGTTCTGTTGTTTTGCTGCTTCCTCAGCACTCTCAGTTCAAACTTCTGCATGTTTCTTCCCGTCCTGTAGGTACCCAGTGCATCAAGCGACTGCTGACCAGGGTTAGTTACTTACTTCAAACTAGATCTTTTGATGCTCCATATGGGATATTAAGGTAACTCTTTTGTTACTAATCCCAAGATTAGGCCAGCTTTCATTTTTGTACATTCCTCCACATGTTTTCCTAAAGAACTGATAAAACAAATTATTCTCTAGATTTCCTCTATTGATCAGGTGTATCAGTTTCCTTTCACTGGAGTCCAGAGGAGATGAAAACTGCCTTCAGTAGCACTGCTTTGCAGTGCACACCTACGGACTGTTTCTCAAGATCATTCAGGATAACTTCCAAACTTTCCCATGGCATATTTTGACCGATACCATGTTTCCACAGCACTAATTTGTTCAGCAATATATATGGCAGATGCCATATGCTTTGAATTATTTTAGGAGTTAGTGTCTTCTGAAAGAGAAGGGTTTCCACACATAGCTTTACATTTCTCAACAACGCATAAGGTAAGACTGAAGGATAGACTACTTCAATTAGCCCCAGATCTTTAAATGTTGACTTGGAATGGTGGTAGAGAAAAGAAGGGATTCCTTTAATTACTGTCCGTGAAACATACTCTGCATCAGGCTGCCTTGTGGGGCCCAGAGCATCTGTCAGCCCATTGCATTGGAACCTGCTTTCTGCATATTCTGAGTTACATCACCTGTGCATCTCCTTGGCATTGGCCATAGATGCCAAGCTGACAAACTGTTTCTTGGACAGATAAAGAAATTTGGAAGTCCCTGCGGCATTCCACAGTCTGCAGTCATTGGTGTGATTTCCTTCCCTAGCAAGTAGGTGAGATGCTGTAGCTGCTGCTTGTCAAAACTGTGTTGAGCTCAATGGAGTGAATGTGCTGGAACTGAAGTTTTGTCTGAAGGTTAGCTCTCCATGGGAAGTATTTGTAAAGGGGATGTCTGGGTATCCAGTGTTAAGACCAGAAACTGATTCTTTTTTTTCTGTCTGTCTCTTTAGGTCTCCAAAAGGTGATGTCCATAGTGAAGGATATGTCTTGGAGGTAGAGTGCTACTCCTCTTTAAACCAACTTTCAGACAAAAAGGAGATACCTGATTTTATTAAGAAAGTGAGTAAAAAAAATAAAAGGCAAAAAACCAAAACACAGTATGCTTTTATTTGCACTGTAATTACTGCTTCTAGTTCTGTCCGTCTGACAACAGGAATATGTGTACATTTTGTGCAGTTGAAACACTGCACTAGAATTTGGTGTTTTGTAATATTAAGTATCTGAAGGGAAATTATACTTACTGAGAGAAACAAGTTTGATCGTATTATTATGAGAAAATGATTTGTAGTATCACAGGAGGGTGACCTCTCACAGATGATATCTACTAAGTTACCAATGTAGAAGACAGTCCTGTAATGGTGTAAACATTTTAAGTTGAAACAATATATATAATTTCCATTTTAGTGTTGTGCTGTCCTGTTGGATAGTACTGTAGCTAAAAGGCTTTTTAACTCCCAGAATCCTCTAGATTAATTTAAGTTTAGTTTCAGTATCACATGATGTTAGCAGTTGGAGATGGTACTGCTAACCTAAATCCCTTTGTCATCCCAAATAGTGTTGCTTTCAATAAACTTTTATATATACTGGGGAATTTGAAAAGAACCCTGCAATTCTTTATTTGTTGCCTTCTTTTTAAAATTATTTTTGATGCGGTAATATTCTGCAAGACTGGAAATTAGCAGGTTATGTCCATTTTAGTGAAGACAGATTCATTGTGCAAGTTTCAAATTTTGAAGCATCTGTTGTGTCCTATTGCATGTTATAAAAACTAGCATCAAATACTATATTTACTTAGCCACATGGTGTAAGAATAGTGTGAGCAGGCATGCTCCCCTAGCTTTAATCCATCTGACAGTGATAATAGTTAAGAAAATTTTGTAGAACAAATTTTAGCACAGGCTGTATGAGCTTGATAGGGACTCAGTTTGACAGACTGCACTCATGTTTAATCTTTCCTTTTTACTATGAATTGTAAAAACTGGATTAAAAATAGTGCAGCTATGACTATCTGATAATTGTCATCATGCTTAAAGATATATAGATTTTGGTATCAGAACAAACTGAAGTTTTCTGAACACTTACTAATATTCAAAAGTTTGAGTCCAAATTTTGTTTCAGGGTTTATTGTGTTATCGTACTTCTATTCTGATGCTATCTTGGATTATTTCAATATATTCACACTTAGGCAAAACTGGTGTCGTTCTTGTGTATCAGTTTCAACATGTTTGATTTTGTTCTTCAGTTCTTTGAGTCAAAGGAGAAATATAGGCTTATCTGTCACAACTGGTAGCAAAATTTTACATCATTGCAACGGAAAATTTCTTTGCATTTGTAACTTCAGAAAGAATATGGCTAACATGAAAACAAAGTGACAATCCAGGAGTCAGCTGATTTCCATAAATATCCAATTCTGAGACTCCTTAGAATGTTTTTCTAGACATGGAAATGTTTCTGTTGGTAGAAGCCATTTGATTATGGGGTTATGAAGATGCCTTTTTGAAATATAATAATTTAAATTTTAATAGCTAAAATGCATATTTACTGTTTCTCTGTAGGCTGAGTACGTCACTCATCCTCAGATGTTATTTGATGTAGAGGAATTTGAAGTTCTTTGAAGCTGTTGCTGTCAAGCGTGTGCTGTGTCACTGTCTATATCTGATTAAACACATTGTGAAAGTCTCAACACTTTTATGTAAATCTAACTCAGGAAACAGGACTTGTTTGGGAGTAGGAATTAATTGTCATATTAACTAATTTGTCTGAGCAACAAAAATGTCCATTGCTTTTAAGGACATATAAAACAGATGTTTACAAACAAAATAAATGAAAAATAAAGGACGTTCTTCAAAGAAAGTGGTAACAAAAAGCTGTTAGAGAGGGCAATTGCTTGCTTTCAAAAAAGAACAATCGTATAATTCTTCCTAAACTGTGGAATACAATTGAAGTTAATAGTGTTGTAATTGTAATAGGCAAATCCTTGATCACAGAGCTTTTCTTAACAGAGGCTTTTAGCACAGGTTTACCATCTTACTGCATTGCAAATTACTATATTTAAAAAAAAAAGATACCAAATAGAGTAGCCATATTTTCAAAACAAAATAACAAGTCAAAATTTTCTGCAGCTGTGAATTTACTAGAAAAAATTCCTCTACCCTGAGAAAATTAATTTTATTAATTTTGTTGTGCACTGCTGAGCAAGTATTGTTTACGTGGAGTTTGAACAAGGATGCAATTTTAATAACTTCTTTTCTCAATTGACTTTTTGTTGCATTGAATATGTATGTCACGTTGAGTATTAACTGCTTGCTCCTGGCAAATACAAAACAATTTTGCAATGGCATACAGCATAGGTAATATCTTTTTTCTTCTTCTGTAACTCCATATAAATGTTTAAGAGTAATGAAGTAGAAACAAGGAAGTTATTTCACCTGCAGAATGCTTCTCGCGCACTGAAACAAAGTGCCTCAGTACAATGATGACTATAAAACATTTAAGAAATGCCAAAGAACACTCTCTGGTCAAACCTGTGTTCTGTCGCTGAGATCCTTCTGCGCTTTGGGACTCTGTCCCAATTCTCTACTCTCTTCTATAGATTTTTGCCACCGCTGTGGTTTCCGACTGCGGTAAGAGCCATGGAAGACAGGAGACAGTTAAGTATTGGGGACATAACGTTGCATGGGATACACTCTTCCTGTACCTTAAAATCATGTTGACATCACCACGTTCTGTTTGTTCTTTCATATCAATGTGGATCTGGTGCAGCTCAACATGTCCTGAAGAGGTCAAACAGTCCCATGGTGTCTTTGTCATGTAATTCCTGGGCAATGAAAGAAGTAACTTAACTGTTGTATATGTACTTTACTGCTGCACTGGTATTAGCACTCCTGTCTTTAGCTCTCAGGCAAAAGAGAGATTAAAGATTTACTCATCTGCTTTTTAATGAGCAAAGCTGACTTCTGAACTTCTGATCACTGTGGCTCAGATCATTCTGAAGTTGTTGCAAGTCAGAGAAGTTACTTCTAAGATACCGTATTTTGTAATACTTTGACTTGTGTCTCATGTAAAATAGGATAGCCTTTAATTACTTCCTTAGTTGCTCTTTATTTCTGTGTATCCTGTTATCATTTTTTTCATCTGAGAGTGTTCTCCTGAATCTGCTGAGACAAGTAAGGGAAGAGAAGCAAGGCTGACATCCCAAGAAAAGAGTTATTTTGGATATGCAGTCATATATGAATGCTAAATGAGAGGAGAAGCGAGGCTGACATCCCAAGAAAAGAGTTATTTTGGATATGCAGTCATATACAAATGCCAAATGACCTTTGTTTTCCACATCAATCTGAGTTACATGCTCTAGAAGAACTGTAACAGGCAGAAGGTTTTACTCTGATGTTCACATCTTTGCGGTGTTGGTGAAAGGTTAGGAAATGGAGGATAGTTTCTGTACCATTTCTGCCCAGTTCTGACTTATTAAAATCTAGGAAGAACATCTTTGTATCCTTGGTTGCCTACTTAATGCTCTGTCAGAAGGAAATGCTTGTACGGTAACTTTTTTTCAGTTTGACCCCATTGCAGAGTTCATATTTCTTGTCCCTGTGGACTCATTATCCTTCCCTAGGGAAGTATGATAAGCATGGAAAGGCGTGGTTTAAAAATGCTGCAGCTTAACTGAAATCCAAATGCAGGCGTCTTCCTTTTGTGTTTTTTACTAGACAAGGATCTCTCCTTGCTGGTCTGTCCTTACTTGACTCAGAAATGAGGCTAATTTCTTCCAACAAACCTAAGGCCATACAGATGAGTAATTGTTTTTGCGTCTTCAGAAGTAGACCAGTTCAGCTTGGAACACGACTGCCATCTTGAAACACCTATGTAATGGTTATCTTGTGATGAAATCTGCCAAATGAGACAGTGTCAAATCTGCTCATTGCTGTTGCTTCTGTTCATAGTCTTGGTGAACTTCAGTGAGCATACAAACGCCATCACCAGCACTAGCTCAAAAGCTGCCAGTAACATGTCACTCCCTTAAACGGTCCTCTGAACAACTTCTGTAGTCCAAAGTACCCTAGAAATAATCTTGACTGCTGCAGATGTAGTGACTTTGCCCGTCAGTTTGTTGACATTTATTTTCTGGTAATAACATTGCTGGGTAAAGTAAGTGATGGTACCTCTCAGACTTAAGCGAGTGGGACCCCAGGGAGGAATATGCCAAGAAAACACATTGCAAGGACATTGTCACCCATGTACTTGTTCTAGAGTTGGTACNAGGTCATACAATACTAACACTTGTATGAAGAACTCACATCCTACATTGCTGAAAAGATCTACCGTATTTCAGCTCTCTTGCCAGTTTTATGGAATATATGGTATCAACTGGTATTTACTGAAATTTTTATAAATGTCTTTTAAAAAAGAAAATGTTATCAGCAATAGAACTGGCAGGAGGAATTAGTATGTTTCAAGTATTAGTTTATGCACTGGAAATTAATACACATTACTACCAACAAGTTTAAACTGTAGTTGAACCTACTCAGTGTACTCCTGAAAGGTGAGCTATTTCTCAGAGGGGTTCAATCATCCTGCCCTTTATCTGCCCTCGCTCCTTTGGAGGGAGCGGCAGGCAGGAGACTGGCTGAGTGGTTGGGTAAGGAACTGCTACACACCCCAAACAACCACAGGTCAGTCTTACTGCAAGTTTCTCCATATCGATGTTTCTATCAAACTACTGAGATACTTCTTTTCCTGCTCTCTTGTTTTTTCCCTCCATTCATCTGTAGCTGTTTTGGTGTTATCAAGGTAACTGCTATCTTAGTTCATGCACATTGTCACTCTGGAGAGTGATCTGTGTTATGGTGCCAATTGGTGAAGAATTTTTGTGTTAGTATTGCTGTTAAAAGACAGGTTAATTCTCCAGCTTCTTTTAAGTTGCTAGGTGGAAGGAGGGTTTGAGTATTTAGGAGGACTTCTGTCTCACCTATAAAATAAAAACTGAATGCCCATGTAAATTCTCAAGAGCTTTTTAAATCTTTTCCATAGATGTTCCTAGTCAAGGGAGTGATTCAGCCCAGAATTGGCTCTTCACTTATTTCCTACATATTTACTCACATCAGAATGAGCATTTGTCTTATATGATCAAAACAAGGGACTTCACATATCCATGTAGTGTGTGAAAGTGATATTAAATGATTTTGAACTCTCAACTTCTGAGTTTTAAAACTCTCTTCAGCATCTAACTATGAAACGGCAAGAAGAGGTGGAAGAAGAGAAAGGATTCATAGGACAAATTTGTCCATAACAGTGTGTACTTTTTATATATATAATTATTT
>WAAD01018862.1:96491-131053 GCA_013389945.1 Fregata magnificens
ATTACATTTGCTAAGAACATCTCTAAGTTGCTATCAGTTGCAGTTAAATGTTTATGATTTAAATCCTAAAATTTTCCTATGCTGCAGGGAAATGGAACAGCTTTTTCACTCATATGCCAACCAGTATGAAACAACCCAGGGTAGGGAGGAGGGAAGAAAGAGGGGGCTGAGGGCTTCTCAGTTCCTTACTTTTTTCCTAGTCTTTTATGGCAGCCTATCCAGCTCTTCATAGCTGGTCTCCTTATTCACTGATTAATCCTCTTCCAAATTAAGGTAATATTAGCATACTTTCTTTAATTGGTTATGTTGCATTTCTTTGTTCTGGGGGCTGGTTTTCTCTTTGGTTTAAAGTACAAATTATTTTGCTTATTAGACTTAAAAGCAGGGTTATTATCATCTGCTTTTCTCCCTTGTCCTTGGAATGCCCAATGAAGTGAAGATTTCCAGATTGTCAGTAGTCATAAATCTGTTTCTTCCTTCTGCCAACAGTTTAATAATTAGTCTTTGAAAGAGTTTTAAAGTTCACTGATAACAATTGTTTCTTTTTGCTTATTGACCAGATAATTATAAACAGAAATACAACACAATTGCAAATTACAATATGTAAACCACGCAGAGTTACACCATATATTAAATGTATTCAGATTTTGCTAGTAAGTTAGAAACAGCAGCTTGCTCAGTCTTTGAATGTTCTTATGTTGACAAATAACAGTTATTTAAATTTGGAGTTCAGTAACTTGTTGGTGGTTTTGCTCTAACTCATGTAATTGCTAATTCTACCTGTAGTCCCAGGTGTAAACTCATCCTGCCTAGTGGTCTAAAGTGATCATAGGACTTCTCACTAGAAGAGGGCAAGGGTGAAGTGGAGACTGTAGCAGCAAGCTACAGATTAATATCACTGCAAATGAAAAGGACGTAACAGGTGCGGTCTCTTTCTTTCCTATAACAGCAAGTCTCCAATCAGCAGTGTGAGAAGGTGAGAGTGAGAAGAGGGGAAGAGTCAAAGCTAAGGTTATATTTTGATGCCTTAACAGAGTAATCACAAGCCTGCTCATCTTTAGTTGTTTTGAACTGCAGGTCTTTAAATGCCTGGCATTCTTGTATTTCTTTTACCATTCTGTCTGTGAATTTCCTGCCTTTCAAACTTAGAAAAAGCCAGCCAACCAACCAGAAAATGTTGGCAGTACTTAAAGACAAAGCAAGTGAAACAAAATGTAAGTTGCTTGGAAGAGGAAAATAGGCAGGGTTTTAGAGGGCCAGATTAATTGCCTCTGTTACATTCACACTGCCTCTGACAGAGATGAACCAGTGATGCATCTGGCCAATTATAGTCACCTTATCCGCTGAAGTGGCTGGGGTTTTTATCATCCATATGGAATTATTTTTCTCTGTGTGTACTGAAGGTGAAAAGATTCAGGAGGAGGGAGGAATATAAATATGAAGCAAAGGCCAACATTCAGGTCACATACCACATAAAGCCACAGATAGCTAGTTTTCCTCATTGAGAGCAACAGCAGCCTAAAGGTTAGTTTCCTAGATAAGGGGGATTTGTAGTTCAAAGGCAACAAGGGGAAAATTGTTGCCCACTAGGAAAGCTGTCATAGTAAAGTAAGAAATCTTTTCCCATATACTTCTTGTAAATCAGAAGCAAGAACATCAAAATAGCTTTTTGTCAACCCGAGCTACATCAAATATTTATACAACCCAGTGAAAACAGCTTTTTGTGCACAGTAGGATATCTTAATAAAAAATGCAGTGGTAATGGAACATTTTCAGAGGAAGGACAGTGATTGTAACCTTTATGTTCAGAGTCTTTTCTTTAAGAAAGACTGAAGTTATGTCAGTTCAAGAGTAGAGATTGGGAAATGATACCACAAACAGCAAAGTCAAAATGGTTTGTTTTATTGGCACTCCTTACTGCCCTGTTGCAAATGAACTAAAGTTTGGAATTACGAAATGTAGGCTAAGTTCCAGGAGCTAAATCTTGTTAAACGAGAGATTACCAAAAGAGAATACAACTGCATCAGGATCAGGAAATACCTTGCGTGAGAAACAGTGGAAACTGGAAAGACCAACTCACCATCTAAAGCTTTAGATGGCTGACCTTTGTAGATAAGTTAGGTAAGATTCAGCTGAATAAATGTAGGCAGGGCAGACCCTGCAGGTGTCTGCATATGAGTTGTCACCCGAAAGTGCCATTATAATCAATGGAGATCTAGCCCTGGACCAATATAGTCAGTAGGATTTGTGTTGTGATCCACGTCTTCCTACATCAGATATCTAAAAGGGATCAGATAGATTGGAGTGGGTGATTTAGTGACAGCAGACCTAGATAAGACTGAGATACTCAGTGCCTCCTTTGCCTTAGTCTTCACTGACACGGTCTTCAAGGCCTCTGAGCTTAGAGGCAAGGTTCAAGGAGGTGCAGGACTGGCAGCAGTGGATGAAGATCAAGACAGGGATTGCTTGAGTTCCTGAGACCAAATGGTCTGCATCCAAGGGTGCTGGGAGAGCTGGCTGATGTCATAACAAGGCCACTTGTAGTCATCTTTGAAAGGTCAGGGAGATCGGGGGAGTTTTCCAACACTTGAGAAAGGCAAAGGTTGCACCCATCTTTAAAAAAAGACCAAAAGGACAATCCAGGGACCCTACAGGGGTGGTCAGACTCCCTTCATTCCTGGGTAAATCATTGAGTGAGCCCTCCTGGAACCCATTTCTGGACACATGAAGGAGAATAAAGTGATTAGGAACAGTCAGCATGGATTTAACAAGAGTAAATCATACTTGACGAAACTGATGTTGTTCTGTGATAAAATGACTGGATTTGTGGATGAAGGGAAAGCAGTAGATGTCATTTTGGGTGAATTCATCAAGGGATTTTGGCAGTGGCTCCCACAATACTTTTATATCCCAAGTTAGGACCCTGCAGCCTAGATGGGAGGACAACTAGATGGGTAAAAAGCTGGTTGCATGGCTAGGTTCAGAGGGTGGTGGTTAATGGGTCACACTTTACCTGGAATAAAAAGGGACTATCAGAGATCTATCCTGGGACCTGTTGTGTTTAACAACTTTATCAATGATGCAGAGGAGGCAACGGGGCTTGCTTTTGTCAAATTTGCAGATGATCCCATAGTCAAGGGAGCAGTTGATGTGCTTCAGAACTGGGCTGCTGTCGAGAGGGACCTGGGCAGGCTGGAAGAATGTGCCAGCAGGAGCTCTTTGAAATTCCATGATGACAGATGTCCTGCCTCTGGGAAGGGAGATCCTTTTTTATTAATTCAGGCTGGGGACTGCCTGGCTGGGTAGCAGCTCTGTTGAAAATCTGGGGGATGTTAGTAGGCGGCAAGCTGAAGATGAACCAGCAGTATGCCCTGGCAGTAGAGAAGGCAACAGCGTACCAGGGTATAATGACAAGAATATAGCCAGTAGATAAAAGACAGTGATTATCCTCCTCTACTTGGTGCTCGTTAGATTAAATCTAGACCACATACTGTGTCCAGTTTTGAGCCCTCCCCCAAAGGGGACAAGGAAGATGTTGACAAACTGGAGCTAGTTTAGCAGAGGGCCAACAAGATAGTCAGTGGCTGGAGCACTTGTCCTGTGAGGCAAGACTGTGGGAGCTGGGTTGGTTCAGCCTGGAGAAGGGACAGCTTTGAGGGACCTAACAGTGTCTGGCAGTGACTATGAGGAAACTGTCAAGAAGGTGGAGCCAGGCTCTTGGCTGAGGTGTATGGTAGGAGGATGAGAAAAAATGTGCCTAAATTTAAATGAGAGGTCCTGGTTGGATATAAAGAAAAACTTTTTCATCATGAAAACAGTCACACTCTGGAAGAGGCTGCCCAGGAAGTTGTGCAGTCTCCATCCTTGGAGATTTTCAAGATGCAACTAGATAAAGCCCTGAGCAATCAGCCTTTTAGTAAGGCCTTTGACACGGTCTCCCACGGCATTCTCCTGGAGAAGTTGGCAGCTCACGGCTTGGATGGGCGTACACTTTGCTGGGTGAGAAACTGGCTGGATGGCCGAGCCCAGAGAGTGGTGGGGAATGGAGTGAAATCTAGTTGGCGGCCGGTCACGAGCGGTGTTCCCCAGGGCTCGGTTCTGGGACCAGTTTTGTTCAATGTTTTCATCAATGATCTGGATGAGGGGATTGAGTGCACCCTCAGCAAGTTTGCAGATGACACCAAGCTGGGTGGGAGTGTCGATCTGCTCGAGGGAAGGAAGGCCCTGCAGAGGGATCTGGATAGGCTGGATCGATGGGCCGAGGCCAACTGTATGAGGTTCAACAAGGCCAAGTGCCGGGTCCTGCACTTNGACACTGAGGTGCTGGAGCGTGTCCAGAGAAGGGCAACGAGGCTGGTGAAGGGACTAGAAAACAAGTCTTATGAGGAGCGGCTGAGAGAACTGGGGCTGTTTAGCTTGGAGAAGAGGAGGCTGAGGGGAGACCTTATCGCTCTCTACAACTACCTGAAGGGAGGTTGTAGGGAAGTGGGTGCTGGACTCTTCTCCCAAGAAACTAGTGATAGGACGAGAGGAAATGGCTTCAAGTTGCATCAGGGGAGGTTTAGATTGGACATTAGGAAGAATTTCTTTACTGAAAGAGTGGTTAGGCATTGGAACAGGCTGCCCAGAGAGGTGGTGGAGTCGTCTACCCTGGAGGCGTTCAAAAAAGGTATAGACGTGGCACTCCAGGGGCTAGTTTAGGAGTCATGGTGGTGTTAGTTGATGGTTGGACTTGATGATCTTAGAGGTCTTTTCCAACCTAATGATTCTATGATTCTATGATTCTATGATTCTAATCTGGTCTGCACTTGTATTGAACCTGCTTTGAGCAGGAGGTTGGACTGGAGACCTCCTGAGGTCCCCGTCTGCCTGCATTATTGTATGATTCTATGAAACTGGGTCCTGAATGAAATAATGCTTATTCCTCTCCATCAATTTTAAAGAGACCCTTGGGTGACTAACTCAGCTGTAGACCTCTATATCATAAATATCTAGATTACGTGAATCTCACCTGGTGGGCCAGCTCTTGAACATGTGACTGTAGACTTAAGTTGCTGCAGACTCTAGAGCATTTGTGTGATAAAGGTATTGCAGGTAGACTCAGTGCAGCTGTCCATCTCCTTGCCCTTCCACACCTTGCTGTAAGAGTTTCCCTGAAATTCCTGCTGATCCTGACACCATAGCATGGGTTATGTGTGCCTGTTCTCCAAAACATGACCCCATTAGCTCTCTTTGTGCTGCTTTCTCCTTTCCCCAATTATTCTTAGCATCCCAAATGCTTCCCATGTGAAGGAATTAATGATCCAGTTATTCTTTCCTTTACGTCCCCATTTCGTCTGGAAGAGTACTAGATGACCTGTAAGAGGGAAGATGTACAGCTGAGGTGTGAGAATTGGCAGACATGCATTCATGGTATGAAAGTTTAAATGTTGTGGCATGACAGGTAGAGAGGAGACTTGGTTATGGTTAGGGGTGAAAATCTTAATAAGCATCATCAACCAGTTTCTCTTCCAGAGTTTTTCACCAGCATCACTGTTGAGCAGACACCAGTATGCAGCAGCTGTCTCTCCCTCATCATTTTTCCCCTTCCAGTTTTCTCATTTTCTGTAGGTTTCTTTTGTGGCCAAAAAATTAATGGATCTTAGGATTGACTGAATGTAACATTCAACAGTAATCATTGCATATCCAACAAGGAAGTGCAGTCAAGTTTATCTGCTGCCTGTAGGGTCTCACAAGCTCAGCTATTGGTTTCTAAAACATTACATATGTGCCATAATGTTCACATATGTGGAAGCTGTGAACTGCATGAGTGGAATGCACAGCAGAGTGAAACATAAAGGATGATTTAAGAGTGAGTGTAAACACACGCATGCTGATTGTGTTTTGATCGCTTATTAATTAGCTGGCAAACGCGTGGGGTGAGCTCAAGCTGCAGTTGTGCCAACAGTGCGACACTGAATTTCATTACGAGAATTCACGATACAGGAGCAGTGCACCGGTGCTGTATAAAGCTTCCTGGCAGGACCTAGGTGTCTGTGTCTAGTAGGGATTTATGGGTTTCTGCTTTCAGCCTTAGGTGCTGTCCTGTCATTCCTGCTTTGGAAAATTGAAGGGTTATTTATACATTATGCATCCTAAAATAGATTTGGGTATGGGTTTGGGTGTTGGAATGTGATATATTGCACAGAAGTTGAGTTGGTTCCCGCTTTGAAATGTAGGATCTAACAAAGTGCCATTTCTGCATGAAATATGATAATTAAATCTTGTACCCATTTGTACATGGCAAGCTTGTTCTCCCTATGTTTTCTAACCTGTAACCCAGCTACTTAGTGATCTGACCTGTTCTTTCACAACAAAAACATCTGTTCTCCTCACTTGGATAGAAACCTATCTAGATGACAGGAGTTACTGCTTTGTAGTCCAGCTCATCCTCCTTGGAGCAATGTGTGATACCGACTTGCTGTTGCCTTTGTCTCTATTCTAAATGGAGTTACAGGAAACTTGCCTGGGGAGAGTCAGAGTGAAAGTAGACAGTGTATTTTTCTACTTCTTTGAGTCTCCCAACAGAATCCCAAGGAGGGTCCCTAGTAAGTGGTTTATAACTTTCTTCCTTCAAAACCAAACTAAAAAAAAAAAATGCTGTGTTAGTTTAGATACAAGTATTTGCATCTGCTCACTTACAACTTAATGACGTGATTGAAGCTGCAGCAAGAGAGGGTAGTGGACTGTGCAAATAGAAGCAAAGAGGCGTGCAAATGCTTGACACCTGCAGCAACAGTCTTGCTACAGTGTGTTTGTAGACATAAGCCTCCAACTGTAGGAGTCTGGTTAGTTGTGGGCTTTGACCACAACAAATTTATTATTTCCAGATAATAAATTGAATTTTGATCATATAATGACATCGGAAGATGTTGACTGAGATTCTGTCTGCAAGAGGTAAGAAGCCTTTTAATCCTCTTCACTGCCTCCTTTGTGAAAATGGGTTCTGAGTTTGATACATGTTTTCCCTTGAAGGCAGCGATGCCTTCCTGCTGGCATTTCTTGACCTCGTAGCATCCACCAGGGAAAGCAGGAGGACCTGATGAGACAGCTAAGCAGACTTATCCAGAAGACTCTCCTGTCGGTTCAGGAATCTGTCGGTTTGGCATGTGTGGTTGCATTTCAAAAACGTATATTATACCAGTGCAAGGAACATAGTTTTCCTAAAACTGTAAAGAAACTATCATGCAAAATACAACACTTGGGAAGGGGATGAGCACGGTCTTTATAATCAGTCATACAGGGTAAATATATTATTTGAACTAGAAAGGCTGAAAAACATGCTCTGTGACAATGTGAGAGGAGATTTCTGTGTTCATAAAGAGTACAGTACTGCTTATTTACAGTTTTTCTAAATATAATTCTATCGCTTCATCATTTAACGTATTTTAGCAAAGAAAGGTAAGTAATTTTTTTTAGTTATTCTGATTCTGTTCTGTCATGGACCTGACAAAACTTGAGTCCTTGTGTATGGGAGTGATTGCTGATTATGGAGTATACGGCTAAGTTGAAGGAGAAAGTGCTGCTCAAGTAACTTTAGTAGTATGTGTTGTCTGAAAAAAGGCTGAACATACTGGGAATGCAAATGAGAATAGAGAGCTGCTAAACCAGATGGTCAAAATGCCTTGATAAATTGATTAAATAGTTATGAATGTATCTTGTCTTTCACACTGTTCAGATATGCGAGATCATCCTTAGTCCATGTAGATCACTGTAACTGCAGCAGCTGATCCATATGTAGAGTTCTGACTTGTGTGAATGAATGGGTATAGTCATTAATATCAGTGTACCTTCAAAAGCCCTTGAAAACTTGACTTAATACATGGTCTTTAGCCCCCAAAGTGTGTGTATAACTTCAAATAAGTGAGCAGTACTGCTGAACTGAGGACTGAATTAATTTTGCCTGCTCAAAATGGGAGAGCTGTGTTTTTTGAGGACAAACTCTGGAATAAGAGAGTGGACAGTGAAGTTTGCTATTAGAGAGTAGGATTGCACTTAAAAACTGCTAGAGATATTAGTCTCGTTCATTTAATAGAGCTGGACTGTCAGAGGAAGGTCTATGCACTTTTTTATTAACATCCTTGGAAGAATTTGTTATTAATAAATTCAAATGCCTCACTCCACATGGGGTGTCTTCCATAAAGCTTACAGATAACCCTGTGTTTTCACAGATTCTTTACATGGGGCAATGGATGGAGTATTTCTCTTTGAAGATGTTGCTGTGGAAGACGGTAAAACCATGCAGGGCTATGATGCAATTGTTGTAGAGCAGTGGACTGTCCTGAAGGTATGTGTGCAGTTTTTCTTCTTTGATTTTTTTGTGAGTCAAAACACTCCAAGACTGTGAGGCAGACTCTCACGTACTGATCTGTGCTTCAACAGTACCAGACAGGCAACTGAGGTAAAGGGATGCAACATAACAGTTAACGCCAGTTAACCACACTCTAGGTTTGTACGATGCACTTTTGATTTTTATAATCTCCGTGCTTTATTGGGGGTGTGTGTGGGGTGTGGAAAAATGAGTGATGGTGAGCAATGAAATTCAGGGCTATCTGTCCCAAAAATACAGATGTCTGCTAGATTAACTGTAAAGAGGATCTCCACTGGTTGTCAGGGCAACATGATCACACAAGTCACTGTAGCATGGCAGTTCTAAAGAAGGCAGCCCTTTAGGTGGGCTTAGCTGCAGTAGGAATGCACAGATAACTGCATTTGCTTCTGTTTGACCTCCTCCATATGCTGAAAGAACTGTATATTCTGGGTAGGTCCCTATAAACAAACCACGTGTGTTATAGATTGGCTTCTTACTGATTCGAGTGCACACTCAGATCAGTAGAAACACTGTTTAGATCAGATCAGTCAGTACAGATGTTCCACAGCAGATCTGGTACACAGATAGGTATTTGAAAAACTGGGCTTAAAATTCTTTGTGACTTGAAGCAAAAAGATCATGGGGGAAAAGAAGATACTGTTGCATAACTCTTAGAAGGTTTTTTTTGTTTTATTTGATTACTCTAGTCTGCCAGAAATAGATATTATATATCTATAAAGGCAATGCCTGATCTTTTCACTTGGATTATATTGTAAATGGTGTAAAATCCTAAGAAAGACAAGCAAGGCACACACATGCCAGAAGGATGGATTAAGGGAAATTGGGACAGATGCTAGAATAAATGTGTAAAATTCTAGACTAGGATTAAGAGTTTGGTTATTAGATGATGAACTTGTAGTGTAGCAAGAAATGGCCATATAATCATGGCTGGAAACTTGTTGGAAGAACAGTGTAATGCATTAATAGCAGCTTTTCTTGTGCTAATGTGCATCTGAACAAACGATTCCTATATTGCATTTAATGTTGTTCCAGTTATTAGAGACTTGACTGTAAGTTCTTGTTCATTTTTAGGCTCAAATTGTGGTGTTGCCACTCAGGAGCAAGGTTTTGGGATAATAACAGATGGTTCCATGAGTGCATTAGGTCAGTGCTGATCAAGAAGGCAAATGTTAAGAAGCTTTAATGTTAACCATATGTTAAAAACTGCTAGGAGAGGAATAGAGGGTGAAAGAGCAAGCATATACTACTACATACTACTGTATAAGCCGTGGTTTGACAGCACCTTCTTTCAGAAGCTTATGTTAGCACTGTAAATGTTCAGAGAAGAGCAGCAAGGATGATCAATGATACAGATAGCTTCCGTATTAGGAAGACTTTACATGGTGCGTCCTTTCAGCCTGGAAAAGAGAAGAGTTGCAGGGAATGGAATGAGTAGAGGTCTGCTAAATCATGGGAGGCCTGTAAATAGGGATCAACTGTTTGCCATCTCTTCCAGTATACAAACCAAGGGTTGTAAAATGACACCAGTCAGGGCCAGGTGCAAAACAAACAAAAAGGAGGTAGTTCAGGTAATTCTTTATGGAGCAGGCAGCAGATGTGTGGAACTCCTTTCTGGAGAATGCTGTGGGTTCAAGAAGTCTAGATGCGTTCAGGTGGAAGCAATGTTGTTTTTTCCTCTACCTTACCTATCTCTGTGTTTATACAAGCATTTTAATTCAGATCAGGAGTGTATTTGAAGTGAACCCCGTGATCCTCCCCACTTAATATGCCTCACCTCACATCACAGAATGGTCTCATATTGCACAAACCAGACTCTTTCAGTAGAAACTAAACCAGACGTGCTCAGAGGAAGTACACAAAATATTTGAGACAGGTATCCTACATGCTTGCCCTGATATATATTACTTTTCTTTAGCTGTCACTTGTAGCCCTGTTGGAGAGAGTTTTCTGAGTTAAATGGATTCTTGGTCTGAACCAGTTTGGCTCTTAGACAACCAGTGAAAGGTTCTCTGTCTCAGTGGGATATTGCAGCAAAGTTATGCATAATGGCCCCTACGCACCTCTTAGTTTGCTCTGTGTGGACACAAGAAAGTTTGTTTCAAGCTACATGACAAGGACAACATCTGATAAAGGGGATCCTGTGGTGGCAGAGCGGTGACCAAAACACTAGGACACAGCAGAAGAGTTATTTATCTTCTAGAAGAGTCCCTTGAAGCATTAGAGCCCCGGTAGCTGGACTATCATTTGCCTTCAATTCTAGCAATTCCATGCTGGAGACACAGCTGGTCAACAGGTTAAAGGAATCAACCTCCCAATGCCATCTGGTGTGTCAAGAGATGCTGAGCGCCACATGCCGTGTCTGTGTGAGGGCTAACGTGGCGAATCTCTTGTTCCAGACACAGGATTTGGTATGTGCAGTTTCAGAAACTGACTGGTAGCATATACACAGCTTGTCGGTATGATCAGATTATTCTCTGCTGGAATTTAAAATTTGGATGCTGGGTGATCCCTGGCAATTTTGCTCTTCTGAGATCAAGTGCCCCTCTTTTGGGGACTTCATGAACGTGTTACCCACCAACCTGGAAGTGGAAGAATATGGAGAAGAAAAAGCCTGCTGAAGGAAGGAGGTTGAGGCACTGGGGAACTCCTGCAAAGGTCTTACCCATTTAGAGGAAGAGCAGAGCTGACCACCTCTGTTTTCTTCTTCTGATATTTAAATAACCGCCTGGATATTTCATGTCTCATGCTTTCTGAGATATAATAGCCATAGGTAGGTAAAGTCATCAAATGAAAGAAAGACTGGAAGCAGGGGGATCTGTAGGCACTGGCCCAGTGTCGTACCTGGAAGACCAAGTCACCTCCCTGTTAAACCCTGTTGGAATTCACCTTTATTTACCATAAACATGGAATAATGCAGTGGCAGAGGAAGGGACTGTAAAATGGAGGATGTAGAGGGAAGGAGACAGAGTTCAGTAGTGACAGAAGATGTCCGAAAGCCAGTAAAGGCTTTGTTTCTGTTATGAGTACTTCAAAATATAACTATCACAGAGATAATTATGGAGCAGTGGAATGATTCATTAATGTAGACTTTCTTTTTATATAGGTTCAGCTCTGATCTAGATTAACCTTTTCCATTTGTCATTTTCATTTGTACCAAGGCAGTGGAAGAAGCCCTGATGGGCAGCGTGACATAAATGTGTATAATGGGTCCTTATTTTAAATTTGTATCAGATTTGATTATCTGGATGAGCTATGGACTTGTTCAGATGTGGTCTGAACTGAATGTAAATTTATTGTGCTGTGTCCCAATTAAGAAGAAGAAACTAACAAAAGAATCCCAGCCACAACAAGAGAAAGCTGTTTTAAAAAGGAAGACATGTAGCATGTATTGATGCCCTTAGTAGTAAAAAGAGAACCTTTCTAAATGAAAAGGTAAAGTTCTGCTGTTTAACCATACAGGCAAAAGAGAGGAGTTAGCACACCTCTTAGCAGAGAAAGTGCTGCCTTTTTAATTGCTAAGGCTAATAGAGAAAACAAGCTGAACAGTGTGATGCACTCGGTATGTGTGTAAAATGTCAGTTTGTAGAGGATATAAAGCTTGAAGCTGTCACAGTATGTGGTCCCGCCAAGCAGCAGACAGGATGTAATAGCTCTGAGTAATTTAACTCTTTCTTCTCAAAGCAGAGCTGTGGCATCCTCTGCAGATGACCACAGGACTTCTGATGACAAAATGCTGCTGTCATCCCTATCACTTTAACTCTAAAAATGTCAGGGCACATTATTTCCACCGCAGCTTCTGAGAGCTAGCACTGAAACTTGTTTGATGGTTTTAATTCTGCTTGTTCAGGCAAATGTGGGTAGACAGTTCTGATTAATCAGACCCTGCATGATTTCCCTCTCCCCACCTCTAATCTGTCACCTTCTCTTCCCCATTACCCAAGACAAAATAGCTAATGCTGTCTTTAAAGTTGAGTGCTTTAACATTTATTTTAGATTTCTCCATTGTTCTGTTTCTGAAGCCTTGTTCATTCCAAAAACATTGTCCTTAATTTACAGGTATTTTCTCATTGAAAATCTTCAGCTGGTGATTTGTCACTTTTCTATTTTCTGCTATATCATATCTTTGGTGTACTGACGTACAGTAGTACGAAGAAGCCAAACTCTTCTCAGTGGTGCCCAATGACAGGACAAGGGGTGTAATATTTCAGCATTTTGCCCCTTGTTGCTTTTCAGGAAAAGCTGAACAAAAACCTTCAGGAGCCCGTTATCTTCAACAAGTTTTTATAGTTCTTGTTTCTTTCTTTTATGTAAGATACGAAAGCAGCATATATATATATATATATATAGGTATATATTTGTCTACTGAACTCAGTAGACATATGCTCTATATAGGATTCGAATGCACAGGCTAATCTTTCTTTGGTTTTGTTGATAAATTTAGTAATAAAATCTAGCAATATGAATTTGGAACTTTACTGATACTTGCAGTATTGAATGTCTAACAAAGCAAACACTTCTTCCATGTGAGTAAAGGGCACTTGAACTAAACAGGCAGAAAAGCACAGGATTTAAAACAGTCTGAAAAAAAAAATCACTTCCTATCTGTCATGGTTTGCTTAGGTTTGTGACAAGATCAGAGATAAGAATTAGTTCTCTGCTCACCCGTAAAATCTTTCAGCAAAAAGTGAGCATACCAGATCTGAACTTTCCACTTAAGAACAAGCTGAGGAAAACTATTTCAGTGCTCTTTTATACTTTTTAAAAACCCACACAGGGCACAACTCATGTTTCTTTTCCCCAGCAGGTCACCTTTAGCCATTCAGTAGTGCACTGGCTAATGCATCTCTTTGATCTTGTGCTGCTGCCAGGCAGGTCTGGGAGGGGCCTCAGCATTTTGGGGCACATGGGAAGAGGTGCTGGGACCCCATAAATCGCATACGCAGCCTGCACGTAAGTGAAGGGCAGTGCCAACGTTTGCTCTTCTGCCGCCTGAACCAGTGGCAGTAGAGGGTCTGTGCTTCAGCTGCGTTTCTCGCGTGGAAATAGATTGTTAGTTCCCTAACGGTGGAGTGGTGCACAAAGCCTTTTTGCAAAAGCCAAATTTTGTTTGAGAATGAATTATAACCAGAGGAAATTATCCTGGGGAAGCTGCGTGGAGATGATTAAGCTGTGTGTGGTAAGGCACCCTGGAGTATACAAGTTCTCAGGTAGTGTTTTTCTGTGTTGGGTTTTTTCCCCAAAAACAGTTGATGGACAAACAGCGCTTACCTTAACGTACAGTGCACAAGTGTTGCAGGAATTGTGAAACTAAAAATGCCAGAGTTATTTAAGAAAATGTACTGATGGATTGCTAGATCACATTTATTTCTTGTGCTCCATGGCTAGTTATGTGGAGTTGTCCTATCACATGTATGTTGCCTGTGCAATAGTAAGTTTAACCTATTTCATAAGATGCTTCCATGCTTCTGTTGTGGAGAACCTTCCATGTCAACACGTTCACCTTGTGGAGCTTTTGCTACCTATCCTGTGCTTCTATAAATGCAAAATTGTGTTGCTATGCAAATGTGCTTCTGTGTTACAGGTGCAGGCAGTTATCAGGAGCATTCAAATGTTTTTGTTAGTTTATACATATGCTAGAAAGTAGGATTTGCATCTGCAGAAGTTACTGAGAGAAGTGGGCTTTGTGGGCACAGGAGGGTTTTTTGATTGTTTTTTATTTTACCCTAGCATGGAGACAGATGTGAATGCTACTCAGCAGCCTATGTGTGTATTGAAATTGTGACTGGCTACATCTGAATGGCAGAAAAATGGTCTTAACAGGATGCTACCTCATATAGTGTTACAGCCTCATTATAGTCTCAAAAATATTTCACAGTGCGTGAATTCACATATATTAAGTAATCATAAATAACTCTCAATGACATATGCCCAGAATAATGAGCAAAAAGCCTGTCTGTGGATTTATTTATTACTTTTTTTTCTATTAACTTTCCACTAAGGTCCCAATTTGGCAGCTAGTCTATATTGGTCAGTGACCCATCTGCTGCCAAAAGCCACTGGTGGTTTCGAAGCGTGCAGGAGCCATCCCACACCCCTCTGCTATACAGCTAATGGATGTGTAGCAAGTGTCTGCTAGCAAAGTGCTGTGGTGTATTACACAAGGAAATTTAGTAGCAGCGCAATACTAGAGGAGCATAGTCCAACTTTTCTGGCTGAAACACTTGTGAAACTTCTCTTTTGCTTCCAATAAGTGTTTTTAATGGATCGATAATGTTGTATTATTAACAGAAATTAGTTTTTGGAAGAAGTCTGAAGTAGAAAAAGGCAAATAATTCACAAATTTAGAGCTTGGATTTAGTCTCCTTGTCGGCTGTGTTACTGCAAACATAAAACATTTGCAGCACGCTTTTACCGGGTCATTCTCAGGCAGCCCATATATTTCATTTCCCTCATTTTATTTTCTCTCTTTTCCACAAAGGTGCAAGTCCTGCCTTCACCACTTCCTCTTCCTCCCTTCAGTGCCCTAGGAGAAAGCTCTGGCTTTGGCAGTGGTGGGGACTGGTGCCCAGCCATGGCTGGGGGTGCACATTGCCTCTATTTTTTGTAAGGACCTGGGTTTGAACGCACTGCCCCTTTTCCCCCACAAAGAGTAGGTTACACTTTCAAAGTGACTCGTGTTTTTTACTTCCCATCCTCTTTGCCATCTGTCTGTAGATCTTAGTACACAGTCTGTTAGGATTTGCCGATAAAGGTTTTATTAAGATTTTATTTAATGGGATTTTCAATCTTCCACTCTTTAATCCATGTTGGAAAAAAATATTAAATAGTGACAATCCATAGCTGCCTTGTAACTAAATCACAGTCACTTAACCCAGGAAGGAATGATATCTAAAGAACTTCTTTCTGTCTCACAAGAGCTTAGTAGTTCTCTTGTTTATTATCTTGCTGTGGTTAAAATTGCCGCAGTAGGGGGGAAAAAAGAGAAGAAAAATTGTTAATGCAGTTGCTTGTGTGGCTTGCCCTAGATATTATTGTTATCATTTTTTAATCTCTTTTTTTTTTCCTTCTAATGAACAGAAGCAACTGTGAAAGGAGAAAATGCTGAAAACAAACAGTACAACTATAAATAAATTGAATTCTTTTCATGTGATGCAAGGCAAGGGAAAAACCTAGCTCAATATGCTCTGGCTTCTTGACACTCAAGGTGTGATCAGAGATTACTTATCATCCACAGGAGAGTGGGAAGCAAGTTAATTAAAATTTTCCACCCTTTCACTGAATGAAACGTCTCCCAGTTTGAGACGCATTATTTGAACACTTGTTTTTCAGTAGAGCTCTGGCACGTACTTTCTGCTTCTGCTGGTGTTCAAATCCAATATTTGCTAGCTAGAAAGAGCATTGCAATTTCATCTTATGAAACTGTATGTTTGAAATTTTATTTCCATTGTCTCAAGTAATAGATAAAATAGTTTTAATGATTGTATTAAATATAAAATGAATGCAAGATTACTCTTTTCCTCTGCACCCGTCCCCAGTGTATTGTTTGTTTAGAAGCATTTTTGCTTTGGAAAGCATTTAATATGACACCAATTAAAGGTCTGTATAACTGTAACTCCTGCTGCCACACAAATTCCAGTCGTGGGATAGGATTACAACCAGTGATTCAGGAGGGGGAGGGAGAAGTAATTTCTTGCGGTCTTAAAGAAAGCTTCAATTATCTGTATTTGCAAGTAAGGAGCTTGAAGCCCATATGAATTACACCTGTTTATTCAGGAGTGACTCCTTTCTTTTGTCTATCATCTTCAAACGCAGGCAATTATTAGGAGTAGTTTATTCCCCTAAGGACCTGGGGAAGAGGTGCGGTGTCTGACTCCAGTGAAGCGTCGTGCAGAGTCAGAGAAAGCTTGTTAAAGAGCATGTGGAGCTCAGAGGAGGTGTGCACCTCTGCGTCATGTACACACTTCCTTCCTCCAAACAGCCTGACATGCAGATTGTGGTGTCAGGTACCAGCACATATGAAAAATACGAGGTTGCCTTTTTGTAACAGTTGTACAGCACTCTTTCAACAGAGATTTTTACATTTCCAGATTTTTTTTAAAATTTTTCTTTAAGCTTAATTGACTTTAATCTTAAATTTAATTTCTGATAACTTTACTCTTTTGAACGTGCTGTACCTGCTCTTTACCCTTCTGCCCACTGTGGTTGTGAAATACAACATCATCTGCTGCAGATGATGCTTAATCCTGACAAGTCAGACAGGTCCAAAGTCAGCCGTGTCTCGCCACTCAGAGCCTGCAGGGACAGTGGGTTGTGGCAGGAGTGATGGTGCATCCCTGAAACAATTTGGCTTCTGCAGCAGCCAAATGAGCTCTGCGTGGTATCGATGTCCTTCCCCATTGCCATAATCTCCCTCTGATTTTTGACGTTTGTTGCACATTCTGATGCAAGGAGAAGGTTATCCTTGCTAATCGCCAACCTTAGGCAATGAATTCAAAATAGAAATCCTCTTTGCAACATAAGATGTTGCTTGGGGCACAAACAAGGTCTGCTGTGCCAGTCTTTCCTGACCTGCTAGTCTTCCACCCTCTAAATGAGTGAGCTCCTTCTGGTTTTTCCTCTACAAACACTGTTTGATGGAGGGAATGTTTTGGTCAGATCCTTTCATGTGTTCTTCCAGGCGCCTCATGGCGGGGCTTGCGATGGTGGATGCTCTGACCTTATTCTGAATGCTCACGTTGCATATTTTCATCTTTATTTTTGGAAGGTGGTGTTGACCAATCTCATAAATCTCAGTGTGTTATTAATATGTTTTCTTGAGACATTAGCTCTTAAAGGCATCTAGGTATGTCATAATTTTTGCATTACCCTTGGACACTCTATTTTAAAAACTGGAAAGAGGGCAGAAATATTCATCTTACGGAGGGAAATGGGAGTCCGAGGAGACTGTGAATCTACCATGATCACAGCTGTAGGATTAGTCCTGATTGCTTCAGAGGACGTAAGTCAAAGGCCACGTGGTATTGCTCCCCTCTTGCAGGGCATCTCTTTCCTCTCCTGGAGTCAGCAATTCTGGTCTGTACATGCTGATGTTGTAAAGTAGCAGTATCTCTCTGTAAGTCCCTGAAAGCCTCTGTACAGAAATCAGAAGTAACATTAGTAGAGTGTTCTCTTGCATGTACTTTCTGGAGTAGAGTTTTTAAACATCCTCCTTTTTAAGCAGGAGTGATACAGCTTCTTCAGCTATTTGCATTTGTAGTCCTGGTCAGGTTTTTAACAGGTATAGTCAGGCAGTCATTCAGTTATGAAGATATCAAGTGACCTAAATTACATTTGTTAGAAGAAAGGAATAGCTGAGATTGGATTTCACTAAAATACCTTGAAATAACTACAGCAGGATTTGGATTAGTTCTGATCAAATGACTATTTTATTACTGCGGAATAAATGGATTTTTTTTGAGCTGCAAAACTATTGTGCCTTATCCAGTGTTGAGAATTGGCAGTTAAAACTCCTTGCGTGCACATGAAACCAGTGTAAGTGCCTGAGCTCTTTGGCAAATATAATTGTTATTCCAAAGGGATATAGCTATATTTTTAGAGACTAGTAGTTACTATTTGCCTGCTTTGTGTTTATTAAAATTAAAAACTAGTAAATATGCTCTAGCATCTATTTGTTAAATTACTGAAAGTCTTGGCAATTAGACATCTCACTGGAGCAACCTCTGTTGCAATCACCAGTGGTTCTTTCTGTGCGAATTACAGGGTTTGCCATCTAGCAGAAAGAGAAATAGCAGGGCTCTGCTGGGTAGATCTCCGGCTGGAGCCAGACAAAAGCAACATTTTTGGTCTCGCCCACCGATTTCCTGATTCAAAGTAACAAGGAAGCGAGGCGTACTTGTGGGTGATAAAAGGAATAGACCTGTACTTATATTTTATTTTTGTGGTTGTTGGCTATTTTGCTTTTGATCCATCACAGTAGACTAACCTGACTGATTTCAGTACAGATCTTCAGGATTTACTCTAGCCTAGACAAGAGCAGAATCCAAGCAAAGCAATGTTGTCATTTTTTAACTACTTGAATAGCTTTTTGCTTGGAAGGAGAAAATTGATAAAATACAATGAATTTGTTTTGTTTAGATCTGGAATAATCTAAAGCTAGATGGATGACTCAGGGAGTGTAAAAACAAGATCACAGATGTTTGCCATTTTAAACAAACTCATTTAACAGTTTGGGATGTACAGGCGATCGGTCCTGTGTCTCATGTTTTTGAACGTTTTCCTTCCTGCCTAGCTGAACATACAAAATGACTCACTTCAGTACAAAACCCCTTTCTCCCTCCCAGGAAACCCACACACATAATTTTTCTTGGGGTTTTTTTTTTTTTTTTGTGTCAAACTGAATGTCACACTCCAAGTGATGATGCTAACTGTGGATTTTTCTTTCCCAGGGAGTTGAAGTGCAGACAGATTACGTTCCACTCCTGAATTCCCTTGCCATGTATGGCTGGCAGCTGACGTGTGTGCTTCCTACTCCGATTGTGAAGACAAACAGGTAGGAAGCGGGTGGGTGCTGCCTTTTGGCCAGGGAAGTCGCTGTATGAGCACCGCAATCAGTACAAGCAATTCTCCGTGCAGTTAGCATGGATTCCCTTGTATGCACGCATGCAGTAGCTGCCCTTGCAAACCCTGCTGCAGCTGTTCTCTGGGCTTTCTGAGCATCACAAGCCGTGTGGGGCAGGAAGCATGTGTCTGGTGGGCAAAATACTGCAAGGTGGCAGTGTGGTTTCTGCATGAATTTTCTGGGTATTGTCTCTGCCTCTCTGTAAACTCCTGGATTGTGAAATTCCTGCTCTGGATCTCCCAGTAGCTCCTCTTAGAACGTTTGGAGTGAGATGTCTATCTGAAGAAAAGTCATTTTATTTTTTATCGATGTCTGTCTAATGCTGCTGATATACACAGTCCAGTTGAGCAGAACCATGTGAGATTGGTGTATCATTACTCTAGTAGCCTTGTTCGCATGTATAATCATTCTGCAGTCTACTTTGCTATTATTAAAATTCTGAGTTTTTAAATATAAATGTAAGTCATTTAAAAATACTCTTCATAACTGGTGAAAAACAATCATCCCACTTGTTAATCATGAAGATGGCACATTCTGGATTTTCACTGGTCAGGAATATATTTATATACACCAATATAATCAGTCATGATTTTTTTATCTTAAAAGAGTAAAAATATGCCCAGTTCTTTATGAGAACCAGATGAAGACTACTCCTACACATAAAAGCCTAAAAAGTAAAGGCCATCTGTGCTGGCGGAAAAATGGTATTTAAGTTTTTCATATATGTTTAAATATAGGAATGGATAGAAAAATCACAATTATGATTTGTAAGCCCTGTCTCTTAAAGGTATTTATGGTTTTCTTTCTCTTCTAGCTTTCTGTATCCCATTTATAACTTCAGTAACACAGGTCAGGCTGATGGTGCAGACGGGCACTCACCCAGTCTAACCGCTGGTGGCATTTGGTTGTGCCTCCTGCTGTGCTGCAGACCTGTAGGGAGCAGCCAGCCCCATTCCGGGTTGGTGCCCTGGGAGGGAGAGAGGGAGCACTCCAGTGTCACTGAGACACTGCTACACACAGGCACTGGGACACTTGGGTTTCTTGCTTTTTGTTCCAAACAATTTATTCTGTGTTTATACGCTAATGCTAAAACATTCAGCAAAAGTATGTCACAGGCTGACAGGCTCTATCAGACTGAACAGTTGCTCTTTTTTCCCCCCAAAATACCAGGCTGCTCAAAGACACTGGGGACAGGCAATGTTTAGGTTATTGTTCATTTTGTTCTTCTTTGACCTGCAGAAATAAATGACTGAGATGGATTTTCGCTTTGAATGATGCTGGATGTGAATTTAATTCATTCTCAGGAGTGTGCATTTGTTTCTTTTCAGGGAAGGGAATTTATCTACAAAGCAAATTGTATTTCTTCAGAGACCTTCTTTGCCCCAGAAAGCAAAGAAGAAAGAATCTAAGGTAAATAACCTTGAGTTCCTGGTTTCTTTGTTTTTTGTTGGCGGTATTTTAATATTGTAATTTATTTCCCATAGAAGTAAAAATGGCCTACTCAACGTTTCTGTGCTACAGTAGCAAGACACAAGGAATTGAACTGTTCAAATGAAAGAAACAAAAAATGCTCTAATGATGTGAAAGCTCTTATATTTCATTCTCTGTGGAACTTAGGGCAGCAAAAGAGACATAGATTTCTCTTTACAGCTCGGCCATAAACCTCCATATGTGACCTAAAATTCTCTGCCCATACTCACTGCCTGCAAGGTGGAACCAACACTATTTTCTCTCACCCGTTGCCTGTCTTTTCTATTTAAATTGCTCTCTCTTTCTTGCTACATGTTTTGGTAGAGCCTATCACAATGTAGGCCTGATGTTTGCTGGTGTTTCTATCTATTGTGTGAATGTTAATGAATTCTGCTAGAATTTAACCAAAAAAAGTCCCCTGAATCCAGCTAAATTATCCAAGAATGTAGCTGACGGCTAATTATGGACGTGTGTGGATACACATATGTATTCTCATTTCCATTTTTAAATGGGTAGCTGTGGGAATCCCTGCCCAAACCTGTCACACCGTACAGCTGAGAGGGAAATACAAGGACTGCAAACTGGGAAAGTGCTGACCTTCCTATAGCAGTCGAATTTGCCTTGCCCTTTCAATATGTAGAGGGATCAGAAAAGCCAGGTGAAGTATGGAAAGGATCTCTGAAATCACACGATGAATAGGTTGCTAATTAATACAGTCTCATTTTTATTCTAGCTCCATGCACTTACGTGAGTGCTGGCTAGCCAAATGTCACCTGAAGGAGTGGTGCACTTGAGGCACTGCAGAAGCTGAGCTAGAGTAGGAGATTGGAAATACTAAGCAGAGTTCAGCACTAGGAGCATTTTACCCAGCATTTTGGATAACTACAGATAGTTTTCATCTATAAACCCTTTATTGGTTTGGAGCCAGGTTCTGTGAAAGTCATCTTTTAGATACAGTGGAGACCAGGAGAGTGTTTGAACTGACTGAAGTAGGAGGGAACCGCTGGGAGCACGACTGTGATTTAGGGTTTACCCTCTCTCATTAGTGAAGCTGGAGCCCAGAGTATTCTGTGAACGTGTTACAAAGCCCATCTTTCTTGTTTTTTCTCTTTGTTTTCAGGTGATTAAAGGGATCTTGGGATGAGGGTTGGAGTGCCTGTATTTGGTCATTCTTTTCCTACCACTGTGTGTGGTTTTAATGGAAAGGGCAGGAACCTATAAGCAATTGTATGACTTCAAATAGAGAAATTAGCGTGATATTGATTTCTTGTATTATAATAACAAATGCATACCATCCAGATGACTCAAAACTTTGTTTAAATTTTTTCAGTTGGGGATATAAAAACTTATTTGACAATGTCTGGTTGACAAAACAAAGGATTTACTTGTTGGCAGTATTAAATATACAGACATATTTGAGGGCAAAAATTACTACAGCACATTTTCATACCAAAGGCCAAGGAAAAATGGGGTACATTGGTTATAGTTATATAAAGAATTGTAAGACCAGTTCAACGTCTGTAAGTGGTCGTTGTGAGTCACTTCAAAGATGCCAAACCCAGCATTTTATTAAGTTGCTGAATATTCTGCACATACCACGTCACAGGCTCTCAGGGATTTTTTTAACTTGTGATATGGCACGTCTAAAATGTTCATAGATAACCCCTTGGAGGAGGGAAATAGGCTGATAAGATTAAAAGGACATTGCAGTGTTGGAAACTAATCCATCCTATCTATGCACACCAGCCAGCTGCTGTTCATGTCAGCCAGAGGAACAGAAAAGGAAACATGCAAGGAGTGGTACAACTTACTTTTCAGTAAGGCAGAAGTAGTCTTATTAGTGTAATATTCAGTCAGTGATGAGGTAATCGTGTTCATTCACTTTCTACAAAAGTGATGCTTATTTCAGCAGACACTGGCTGTATGCGTTTTTGTGAAATACAATATAAATACCTGACTAAGTATACATACATCTGCACATAACACACAGTCTCCTACAGTTTGATCTTTATCACATTTAGGACCCTGATCTTACCTTCCATCAAAGAGAGCTTTGAGTTATATTCAGGTGTCTGTGAATTTTAAACAGTTGAGCTCTAGAACTGAGATGTTATATTTCCTCTTTCTCTAGATTGTAATGATATTTAAGTGAAAGATAGCTTCCTCTAAGTAAAACCAAGAAGAATCTTGTGAAAGCCAGTTTCTTTTTTTTTTTTTTTTTTCCCCTTTTCTTTTTACATTAATTTCTGGCTAGCAGAAGGAAAGAGCATTGCTCCATCTTTGTAATCTAATAAACCTAATAGGTTTTGAATGGCTTTTTGATTAAGGAATAAATAGCTAGATCAAAAATTTATGAACACAAGTCCTCCTTTTGACCAACTTTGGCACAGACCAAGTTGCACTGGAAAAAATGGCTTTTGGACCAGAGCTGAATTTGCTGAACGTCCTGATGAGATTATTTATGCCAACCAAACATCGCCTCCTAACCCATCCCTGAGTTTCCATCAGCATGGACATTGCTGACGAAATGGTTGTGCACATTCACGTGTACTTAGCAAACTTGTGTAGGATGGCTCAGCAGCAGCTTGGAACATGGTCTGGCTTTCCTTGGGAAGGTCCATTTATTTTTTGACAAATGAAGCAGATATATTAGTGGCACATTTGTCAGCCTTTATATATGTTACACCTGTCGAGTCAGTATTTCAAGGTACTGCTAGTTCCTTTTTTTTTTTTTTTTTTTTTTTTAAATAGTAGTTAAAACAGTTCTTCTGAAATGGCAGCTGTGGTAAGTCTTGTGGTGAGTGCTGCAAGAGACAGCTTCATGCTTTCTCATCAAAAAACATTCATATAAATAGTTCAGAATATTTTACTGTTTGGGTATAGTCTTGGGTGTCGTGTTAGTTCTGCTGCTAACCTAGTGAAAAACATTGGAATAACGCCATAGGATTGCTTCCTCCGTCTGCACTTGTGCAGCTTTGCATATTCTTGCTTTGCACACAGTGCAGATTGTCTGCCGGGATGCTGTAGGCCTACATAGCGTGTGGAGAGGAACCTACTAGGCATGTGAAACAGCAGAAGCAGAATGCATCCCAGTCTCTTTTCTCTGTGTAACAGATACATACACGTAGGCACAAATGATCTTAAGCTGTCTGATTTAGTCATGCAATTTTTTTAAATGTTAGGTCTTTTTGGCCAAACTAGTCTTTGAATTAAAACTTCATAATAAAAGCATTTCTACTCAGGAAAGTAAATGTCCATGTGAGATTGTCTCTAATGGTCCTTAACATTTGGATGTCTTATTTGTAGTTTCACTGGAGGTTCTCCAAAGAAGACATGCACAACAAACAAATGAAGAAAAGCACAAAGGCTAAATTAAGTACTAGGGAGAAGCAAATGGCAGAGAAGAAGCAGGAATTTGAAGTCACGGAGAACACAAAAAACTTAGAAGCACAAATCTCAACAGCAGCCAAGCCCGATCCGGAACAGCAGCCGGATGATGTCATAGACTTGGGAGATGAGGTAGCTGGGACCAACGACAGAGGTACCCATCACAACGGGGCATCAGAAAAAACATGTCCTGCCAGTTACGGTACTGATGACAATGATGTGCAGGTCTGCCTCAGCCAGAGTACGTCTGGCTGCTGTGCGGATCAGGTAACAGAGGGGGGAAACTGTGCTCCAGTATGGGTTGGCTACAGTGGCAGCGATGGGGCAGGGCTGGATGTGGACTGTTGCTGTGAATAAGACCTATGCTTCAAGAATCCTGTGAGTTGCTGATACTTTGCCAAGACAAAAGAACAGACTTTGCTAATCACCATCGCTAACTCCATTGCTCAATTCAGCATTTCTTTGGCATTGTACTTACTTTGCTCTTTAGTCCACCAATATCTTGATGTTTTAAGTAACTACAGGGCCCGGGCTTTTTAACCCACAGAAATTAATTGCCAAATTCCGTCCACTTTACAGAGTGGGAAATGCCCTATGCTATCTCCTAGAGCTACACTTTAAATTAAAAACTAGGGACAGAAAACATACTCGGGTTTTTCTGTGACCGACCTTAGCAAACTAGGTTTGTATCTAGATCAGGGCAAACGTTCCACTTGGTCAGGTTTTACTCTATAATACCTTCTTGTTCGCGTATCTTTGCTGGAGAAGTTATTGTGCCATATGTTATTTTGTCATTAAGCTTGTAGTGTCATGAAAATGGTATTTGGGCTTAAACAGGCTGAAATTGGAAAGCTTAGATAAGATGGCTGTTATCTGTATTTATCTCAAATAGCATACTTACTGAGGATACTCTCTTCTGAATTGTATTAACTCTTGCAGATCTTCAAGCAATAAGCAAATCATGTGCCTATTTTAGGCACGCTGGGTAAACAAACCCCATGGTAAATTTGTGAGGCAGATGATTCCAATATAAAATGTGATTTCCTATTCCATGTTCTCTTTTCCAATCAACAGTTCCTCAATAGTTGTGGGAGTTTCAGAAGATAGAAAAACAGGGGAAAAAAAGCAGGTAAAAATGTATGTCTTTCAGTGGCTATCTTCACTGAAATTGGAATTAGATGTTACCTCCTGACCCTTCCAGGTGATTTTGCACCACTTCCTCACTTTTAGAAAATATGTTGTGGCAAAGAACTTAAATTGTACACAAACAGCAAGGGTCGGTGGCCAACAGATGTCACTAAATGACCTTACAAAATGCAAATACCTTAATAGAGGGGTTTTTAATACAAGTAACCATATTTTGGTACTGATACCTAATGGAATTCTGTACAATTACCAACATTTTTATGTTTGGAGCTACATTAAAATATTTACAAGTGAATGTACATGTGTAATATAGTTTCAGTGCCAATGTTCTCCAAGTACTTCAGTGTTCTTAAAAATGTAGGAAGTAGTTGTTTCTCTCTTCTTAACCGCCTTCATCCCTAGTTAGAAGTGGTCAAGTAATCTGGTAACAAGGTGAGAAATACATTCTAAATTCCCCTGATGTAGAAAAAGGAAGAGCTCTGTAAGTGATTTGCTGTTTTTTCCCTTGACTCATTTGTGCCTGATAATTTTCCTTAGTCTTCAAATCAAAATGCTGTACAAAGAACTATGGTCTGTATCAAATGTGTACCCAAAGTGGTTCAAAAGCATCTTCCGTGCCTAAAAATTATACAGTTGGCAGAACATTGCAGAGAAGGGAAAAATCATACCATTTTGAATATTCATCTGACTGGGACAATGGCACTCAAGTTTAAACCATTCGATTTCACACACACAAAGCACGGTGGTATTTTTTTTTCACTGATTAAAGGGTTTTTTATTTTGCATTCAGTGGTTTAAACACAGGACTCTAAGTAACTTCAGTTTCTGGTCGTATTTTTCAATTATTTCATTCTGTTTCTTGAAATTAGACTGAAGTTCCAATAGCCTGAAAAATCTATTATTTCAATTGTTCTACTTAAATACAAGGTCTCTGCTCTGTACAGTTTTAAGTACCTGTTTGCAAATTTTATTAGCATAAGATCCTTCTACTGATGGTTTCTATTTTAAGGACTAGCTTTGCATTAATCTTGTTTAAAAAATACTGTATTTAATGAACATTTTACTAGTAGAAAGTGTTGCAGTAGAAAGAACTCTCCAAATACTTTTGAATAGAAAGCGTTCATTGGATTGCAATTTGACCTTGTTTAACTGGATCCCAGCTGCTTACAAAACTGAAGAAAAATAAAGGTCATGAGAAGATTTCTTATTTGTGGTACTTGCACAACTGCCAATAATTTGTCCCCAAAAGGAAGAACTCGGGATCTCTAAGTGGTGATGAAGGGAAGCTCCTTACTACTGAACTAGCAGTAGTTACTAGTGCGAGAGAACTGCTACTTGGCTTTCCGTCACCAGTCTGACAGAGGATGTAAGGGTCTAGGAGGAAGTTGCACTTGTTTAAGTGAAAGCTTGATTTAAAACTTGGTTCCTGTAAATGCCGGAATGGGTTAGGGTTGGGAAGATTTGAAGAGAACATTCATGGGTTTTCAGTTTAAAAATGGCAAACGGTTTTGGTTTTATAGTCACATAATCAATTCCAACTTGTGACTTTGGATTACTCTGAGTTAGTTCAGCTGTCTGGAGTTGTGCGCGTGCTTTCACCGTGCCCCTGTCTCACGTAAACTGAGAGAGCTTTTATCACCTCGTAGACAGATGATACAGATGGGATGAGGGCTGGGGAAGACAGGCTTGGGGTACAGCAGCAAGGCTCCACTGCTGTTATGTGCATTGTGTATCTCAGCTGCATTTGCCATTTTGGGCTTGAAAAAGCAAGACCACCAGAGTGGCCAAGGAAATCAAAGAAAGCAGTTGTCACCTTATTTGAAGCCTGAACGGAGAAGAGAAAGGGCTAGGCCAGAGCTTAACTCGCATATCTGAAAACCCGACCAACATGGGGAAATACACCAACAGTGGAGAGACTGTATGTGGGAGAAGCTGAAATGGGAGTTTGGCTGCAGAGCTATGGCTTCTATCTCTCCCCCAGAGAAGCCACAGTTACTCTGAGACCCCAGCTCCATAGCAGGGTTTGTCACCCCCAGCAGAAGGAGGAGGGAGAAAACAGGCCCTTTCCTTTCCCATGGAGAGCTGCCCAACCTATTTTTTTCCCCAAACCAGACGGAATCTCCCAGAAAGGATGCGAGCTAATCCTACTACACCTGTCTTGTAAGGGAAGGAGACACCAGTGAGTATTGCCTGCGCACCTAGGGAAGGAGCCGATGGCTTGTGCTACCACGTGTTACCGGTGCGGGCTGGTGACACTGAAGCACTACAGCACACGAGTGGCACTTTGGTGTATTTTAACATGAACGTGTCCTTGTTAGACCAACAAAACTCACGTGTGTACATCAGTCCCAAGAGGCTCCTCTCTTTGAGAGAGGAGCAAGCGGGCGACTCTGTTGGGAGAAGGAGTTCTGCATGCTGGTGTTTAGAGCAGGTGGTCATCTGAACAAGACCACAGTTGTTAAATGGGATGAGTTCAGAGGAGAAAATCCAGCTCAGACAAGTAAGGAAATGTCAAAGGCTGAATGGAGATGGCAAAGAGGAGGGGCTGAGTTAAATGAAGGATGGAAAAGGGGTTTTATATTGAAACAAACAGCGGGGGGCAGGGATAGAACTGAGATGGGTAGGAAGTCCAAAATGTTGAAGCATCATAATGAAAACAGTTTATGTAGACTTTAGGAGGGGTTAAATGCACAAACAATTTGACTGGCACTTCATCTTGCATAATTTCTTTGATTATTGTATCTGTGCACTTGAAAACAGTATAACTGAAATAGCTCAAAGTAGCTTTAACATATGCATGGAAATGAAGCTAAGTACAAAACAATATACTTTTTTTTTTTTTCTGATTTAGCTCCTCTATCAGCCTCAGTTTCTGAGGTGAGCAGAGAAAGGGCTCTGCATTTGGATACCCTGCTTTTTCTTTGTAGTTGCCATGACTCTGTATATTTGCCTCAGGGAGCCAATTATAGGGCAGAAATAAAGCACTATCAGGTTTTCATGCAGGAATTTCATCCTCCCAGAACTGAAGAGTGTAAGAAGAGCAGGTACTAATTTCTTGCTGATAAATGCTTCTCAAAAGTATGAGGAATGCTGGCTAACAATACCAACGCACGTACGAATTAAGAGTTGTAGATGCAATTCATATGTCTCCAAGGCTGTTAGTGGAGATGTGCTTCTGGCTTTAAAAGGCGATCCTTGCAAAAGCCTCCATCAGCAGAAAGGTGCCTGTGGTGCTGAATGTGGCAGCTGACTCTCATCAGTTCCTTCCTATCCACTGAAGGGGGAAAAAAAGGCTTTTCAATTTAAGTGCTTTCTGTTATTCACTCTAAAAGCACCCTACTAACTCAAATGATGTAACGATAACTGAATAGCCACTCTTTTCCAGTTAATTAATGCAGATCCTATAGGAATACTTCATATTCATTGTACCAGATGAGCACACAGAAAACTGGTAAAATAAATGTCACAGGAAGAATAAAAAGATTCAGTCTAATAAGGCTGTAACACCTGGTAACTCACAAACCATCTCACTAAGTTTAGATATAAATGTATAGATGGACACATATCCCACTCTCACATTTTGTTGCAATCCACCCCCCCCCAGACTATCAGTCTACTTTTTCTCCTTAAGTTGCTCCTTAGCTGATGACACAAATGCAAGAGGAATAAACATTTTCTAAGATTACATGTTATGATTTGACAATGTGATGAGAATGTTTCTCCAACTCGGTAGCTGCTGAGCAGCAGGGGTTGTTCTCTGTTCCCGCCAGTGTAGGCTACTATATCACATTTATTTAATTATTTGTAGAGCATATGTTTATACAGGTTAATTTTCCTGGGTTTTTTTTCTCTTCACTTGTGGTGGAGTCAGATCCAATAATAGACTTCAAGGTGAAACGGATGTTTCACTACAAGACCACTGAACTCTAGAAAGAAGAGAATTCCAAAAGATTCTTCAGTGTCAACAGGGAAAGGCTATGGAGGAAGGGGATGTTAACAACTTTCCTGGCTTCCTGGCTCAGAAATGGCATTTATTACCATGATACGCATTGTCATGAAGGTGTTCTTGTGCCCTTTGGCAGGAAAATCATTCAACGTAAGAAAGAACTTCTTCTTAGCAGTAACTGAGGTTACTGGTATTTGGGGGGGGGGGGGGGGGGCATGAAATTTTTTTTTCCTCCATCTTTTGGTGCAGAGTGCGTGTGTTTTAATATACTCCTCTTTAGGTGGGTGAGCCCATACAATGAGAGAGAGATGTCCTTGCCCCATAGCGCTCAGTCTGAGCATAACATGGGATGACAGAAAGAGGTTAGAGGGAAAGAGGATGATTACAGAAGCAAAGGGTTTTGAAATGCCTTTTGTTAAATGGACGTTTTGGTGCAAGTCTGAGGAGTGGATTGTGAAAGAGATGTCATTTGGGCTGAAGAAAGCATGTGCATTAAGGGAAAAAAAGGGTAAACCAGTTTATAATCCACTTAATCATTTAAAAGTCATAAGGAAAACAACATTTAAAGGCTTCTCAGAATCTTTTCATCATTAGACTGTTAAAACATGCAGGAGCCTAGTGTGTGGGTTTTATTTTAGGGCACCAGTGCTTCCCGATAGCAATTTATTGCACGTTTCTAGAAACCCCCCCTGCTTCCTTCAGGCATCAAGCTCTGACACATCAATTGCGATCTTTGTGAACACAAAACCCCCTTGGTTTAATTTTTGTGACAAGCACGCTGTCCTATTTACATTCTAGAGTGAACAAACAAGGAACCATTTCCTTGAAATAGGGGTACTTGGAAAGAATATTCCTCTCATTTGAGTAGGAAGGAATTTGATGAGACATCCCCTCTGGGTCTGCAGCGACTGCTGAGGAGGCGAGTAATTTCAGCTTGTGTGTAGTGCTGCATGGTATAGAAGCACAAGCCTAAGTGGATGAGGCTGCAGGCACCAGAAGATGAAAACTTACAGGCAAACCCTCATCATGGTACCGTCCCCAAAAGGCAACTCTAAGGTCCGTCATTCGGAGTTCACCTCTTCCTGATCCAAAATACAGCCTGTTTCCTGAAGTTCTGTTTGTTCTAAGCTGCAGTAAGTATGGATTTTTCTCTTTGAAGCTCAGTTTGCTGAGAAGCTCTCAGATTATTTCAGTTAGTTGTCCAGTCAACTTCTGCAACAATTACAGTAGTATTCTTGTGCTGCACTCAAAGCAAGGGCTTGGAGTTTCCCAGTTAGACTGCCTCACCGGTTCTTGAAGATGTGCATGTGGATGTGGCAGTAGGTATCCTACAAGCTGTAAAACATACCAGAGACTCTGATAAAAAGAGGTTAAGACTAGAGGCTAAACTCAGCATACTGAAGCTGAAATGATTTCCTGGGAGAGACCTACAGCTGGGCTGGAGGCCTTTTTATCCAAGCACTGGGACGTAATCCTTGAAAAATTAAAAGTGCTTCACACCAACAGTACTGTTGCAGGCTGGAGACCAGGTGATGGGATCAGTATCTTTGCAACCGCTATTCGAGGCGGAGCAGAGGGATACTGATGGCAAGAAACTTGCTGCATTACTTATTTGACTATTGTCTGAAACATTAAACTCCAGGAAAAGAGCCACTAACAAAAAGAAGGCCTGATCTATTTAACATTTTTAATAATTCAATAGTAATTTAGTATTTTTAATAATTTACATGTTCCTTATTGAGGTCTTCAAATGTACAATGGGAATCTCTACCACTTAAGGACTTGAACTGTCTATACAGATAATTAACTAATTCATTATGGCTTTCTGTTATTCTCAACATTTGTATGAGTTTTTCTACCAGTTGGGGGAAGAAGCTTTGCTCAAGAAGGGCTTAGGTATCAGCTGTTACACCTCGAGGTACACTCATACCTTAGAAGAGCAAGCTTTCCAGAAACTTTTTTCCNAGAACAGTTAATGTCTTTAATAGAAAATCATTTTTCCCCCAAAAGCAGCAGCACTGTATTACAAGTGTATTATAGTTAAAGGAACACCATCATGATTGAGGACATCTTCATGTATNACATCCTGGAGCCTTCTAAAACTCTGTACTGCAGCTGGATTATGGAGATTTCCTGTCTCGGCTGTTGTTGGCCATTGCTGCTTTTGAGGACATGGCACGCGCAAGCACAAGCTGGATGGGCTACCTCAGCACCAGCAAGGGATACAGGTTCACATGAGTAACTCTGTACAGCTCTGTCAGAGGCTAACAGATTTTTAACACATCAGTATTTTAAACTCAGGCCTGAATATGATTATGAAAAAATGTCTTTCACTGTCAACACAGTTGACTTTTAAAAAACTCACATCAAAGTTTTTTTTTTTCTTTTAACAAGAAGTGGCCAGAGAAGGAAGTTACAACACAGCAACTCTACTTCTACAAAAATATTACTTTATTATCTAGAACGGGGGAAGGCAGTGTGTTCACTCATTAGCACAACAATTTGGAGCAGATTCAGAAGTTGTGGCCTGAATTGTCATTTATTATAAACTGACCTGGCACTGCTGCACAACTGATTCTCTACAACTGCTGAATCAGGCACTGAAAGTCTTTTAAAAGCTGACTAACAAAACAAGTGTATAAAGTGAAAATATGCTGCCACCCGTAAGAAGTAAGCAAACCATCAAAAAACCCAGAACAGTTAATGNTCATGTATGAAGTAAAATCTTCCAAATAATTCATAGTCCATTTTCTGTACATTTCAGCTTATCAAAATACACTGGAAACAAATAATGTATTTTCTGTTCAGCAGGTGTCACTACCACCATTTCTCAAAGAAAACGCAGTTCCTAGGAACACCAATGTTGGATAGTAGTTTGGATATAGATTCTATCATTGGAGGTGGACCACAGATGTACCATAAAGTATCCTTAGATACATGTTTTTCTAGATCCTTTTCAGATATTCTTCCCTCTGACAAAGAAAAAAGTAGGAAATGAGAACAGAAATATTAATGAAGTAATTTAAAAAAGAGTGACTGGTTAGAGGTATTTCAAGCACTCATTTCTTAAAAACGCCAGGCCTGTTTAAGGATAATAATAGGTATCCAGATTTGAGGCTTCCAAGACCCTTTGTTCTTCTGGGGATTTAGACCAGTACTTTCCATTTGGAATGCATGGGATGTTAGTCATTGAAGAGGAACATGGCTTACACACAACTAAAAATCCCACATTCAGATGAAAAAAAACAGGTAAGTATCTCTAACACAAATACAAGAGAAATGGAAACATGATGAGGTATCTCTTAGAAGCAGTCAGCTTATCCTTCATCAATCCCACCTTAAGCAAAGTAAATACTTTGCTTAATAGTTTCTGGCATAAAGTTTGCAGTGGGAAATACCAGTATTAAGGTTAGAATTAACAGAGGAGGTTTACTAGAAATGAAAACAAAAACTGCAAAGGGAAATTTTTTCTCCAAAGCGTAATATGTACAGTGAAATTATTTAGGTTTAACTCACATCTCACTTTGAATCTTTAAATGTAAAAATACTGAATTATGCATATAACTTCATTCTCTAGGATGTAATCAAACTTGGACTTTAGAAGTCATCTCTCTGCATTACCATTATATTTACCTGTAACATGTGGCTGAAGTTCTTTACAGATCCGTGAACTCTGTTGGGTAACGTGGAAACGACACGTGATCTTTCCAGGAAATGCATTCATCAAACCAAGGATATTTTTCTGTAATGTTAAACACACTTGCTTATACCACAGGCCATTAAATCAAAGCAGATGTATGCACACAGTCCCAGAACACCAGTGATTATTACCAAGTACAGAGACTCTTGCATTTCAGCACCGAGAACTTGATGGGCTTGATTTCAAAGGGCTGACCTGCACAAGTACACAGAATTTCCATACCTGGAATGTGAATACACTACCAGCTATGTTGTTAGTGCTTTTCTCCTTTTTGACAACAGGTTGCAATTTGTAAGGTTTAGACCTAAGAACCAGTTGTGTCCTTTCTTGGTTTCTTCCCCATAAAAATTCTCGTTATTTCCTCCTTCCACTTCCATATGGGTTTTCCATTTAAAATAACCCTGCAGTTTGTATTTACCATTTGTTAGGAACTTTTTGAGTCTTGTCTGCTTTATCTGGTAAGATTACTAGACCCTTTACTCTCTCGTGTTCTCCAAGTAAAACCAACTACAGTATAATGCTAATGCTATTTTTACCAGAGTAGAAACTCTGTAATTTTCAGTTCCCTAAGTCACAGCTGTGATGGTTACCACCAAAAACCCAATGGCTTCAGTTCGGTAAAAAAAAATCTGTCAGGTGCTGTAGTTAGTTCTGAAACTAAGACTTATTTACTGTCTAGATTCTGCCCTACTTGGGATTTTCACTGCTGGAACGGACACTGGAAATTCTTTCTTAAAATGTTCTGAAATAAAAATAATTTCTACTCTGTGGATAGGTAAATTAGCTCATTTTGTTACGTGTTTGCTTACTAACTACTTACTACACTGAACAGTCTGCCATGGGTGGCTTAATAAAAAACACCCAGACAGATTCTACTTTGTAGACAAAGTCTGTTTCTGATTCCCTAAAAAGACATGGAATAAAGAGCAGCACAGCTAGACGCTGCTGTACACTGTTCCACAAGTACCTCTAATATTGGCCTGCTTTAACTGTTCTGGGTGTGACTCTAAACTCCTGACCCCTTCACATGGAACCACGTACAATTTGATAGCACTTTTGAAACTAATCATGTCCTGTTGAGTTGAAGTCCTTAGGACCAAGCCAGAAAGCATGCCTAAGGTAGGCCTTAACCTGCTTCAGTAATCCTGCAGTCATTCACAACACCTACTTGTAACCTGGCAAGTATCATACACGTGACATGAACCACCATCGTAGTATTTTCTAGTATCCTAGGGCAAGAGACAGGCTCTCTTTACCTGAACGAAGGAGAATTTTAACAGCTCGGCATGTTCTTTGCAGCCTAGTAAGTTAGTGTACAAAGTGAAGCAGATGGCTGAGCAATAGAGACCTAAGGGAAAGGACCCATCCCCAGTGTCCCAACCACAATAAGGAAATGAGGGTCACATTCAGTCCTCATGAAATCGGGAAAACCCAGCTAACTGGCATCTTGAAGCAGCAAAGTTAGTATGCTATCTTTTGTAACGCTCCCATTTTAAATAACAAGATTTTCAAAAGCAGTGCATCTGCCTGTGAAATGAGAGCACATCCAAAACGATTATTAGACCAATTACATTAGGCCAACAGGGACGAAGGGCGATGCTACACAGAGCTGCTTGTTCAGGGAACAGGTCCTCCAAAACATTAGCGACAACTAAGCAGTTCCTCATGGAGATTTGTACAGGTGTATCTCACAGCAACATAAAGACTCTAGTGATCCTATTTCCTCAATCCTCTGCACAGAAGTAAAGAATTTTCATATATATGTGCTGGATTTGAGGGACATGTGAAGAATGAAGGGAAAGATGCATTTAAGCACTGCAATGTATCATTGTGTTCTCTTCTGTCCCAGAAACTCTAAAGCAAAAGCTCTGCTGTCATAACACTGCTGAAGTGAAACTCGGGAAACGCTAGCTCCTGCACTGGA